>JADLZL010002866.1:0-134764 GCA_015844335.1 Chrysopogon serrulatus
ATGTCATCATAAGCATTGCATAAGCATTTTTATAACTAAGATGAGTTTGTCAAGTTCTAGGGTTTGGTTGCGCTCTCTTTCATATCGCATGTGTATGTTTATCACTAAATTTCACTCACAACTTTACTTTTGTTTATAAAAGCAATCAATTAAAACCAACCTTGTTGCTTGCAAGTGCCCTGGCTAACCCTAGCTCACACCCTAACCATGTTTTATAAGTCAAATGATGCAAAAGCAAGAATCAAAATTGAATTCGGAATCCGAATCCCAAACCCTAACCCTAGTGGTTAAGTGTTGGAATTTGAATTTCATTTTCAATTTTGGTGAGCTAACCATAATTGATTTTCTAAATAAAGTTGCTAACCAATGGCACCATTTCAAAGTATGAAGTTTGTACTTGAAAGTATGCTATTGGTTGGGTTTGAAAAGTTCCACAACATCATTAATTAATTGCCCAAAAATCCAATTTGAAATTCCTTTTCAAAATCTTGAAATTCAAAGTGTTTTTGCCCTTTTCAATTTCATCTCAAAATATTCAAAATTTGGGAAAACTCCAAAAATACAGTTTGTGCATCTCTTTGAGCTCTACAACTTTGGTATACAAAGTTTTTCAAGTTTTTGAATAAAATTTGAACTAATTTCAAAAGTTATTTGAATTGGGAAATGTTCCTTTTTGAGTTTTAAACTTCAATTCAAAAATTATTTGGTTTCATGAAAAACTTCTTAAATGAAAGTTGTAAACTTTGAAAAATAGAACAACTTTTATTTAAGGAGATTTTCATCTTTTATTCAAAATTTAAAAGTAATTTTAAAATCCCAAAAACTAGAATTTGAGCTCATTTTCAAATTTGAAATGCTATTCAAAAATTATTTGAATTCTGACAAAACTTCTTAAATGAAAGTTGTAGAGCATGAATTTTTGTGCAATCTGTATTTTGGGAATTTTTCAACTTCTATTCAAAATTTTGGAGTAATTTTGAAAAAGAGAAAAGGGAAGGTGACAAGGTGCTACATGTGTGCGGGGGGAAATCCTTTTTCTCTTCTCCCCTCTGCCCATGCCGCCGACCAACGCCCCGTGGCTTCGCCTCCGGTCTTCCGCGCGCCTGCCCGCCGTGAACGGCTCCGAGAGACTTCGCCCGTGAGTTGGTCACCCACCGAAGCACCACGCCTCCTTTTTATACGAGGCGCCGGCGGGCCGTGCTTCTTCCTCCTCGCTCCACCGCCGCCCGAGCCGTTGCGCCGGTGAAATTGGCCGCCCCGGTTGCTCCTCTACCACCCTCCATCTCTTGTTCACTGCTCCGCCAAGTCTTGGCGCACCTCCTCGAACCTAGTTGCTTCACATCACCGGCGGAGTCGGCCGTGCGGTCATCATCTTCCTCATCGGCGGTAATAAGCGCGCCGCCGTACCCTCACCGTGGTCGGGGCCACTGCTGGTGCGCCTCCGTCCAAACCAATCAGTGCTCCGAGGTTCGCCAGTCGTGGGGGGCCGCGTTGGTAGCTTTCCCCGACGCCGGCGACCTCGCCGGAGTTGAGCACGAAGGGCCCGAGCCGCCGCGTCCGTCGTCCTCCTTGCTCCAGCCATCAATCGGTGTCATGTTGGTGCTTGTCGGGTTCGCCGTGGACGAGAGGAAGGTGTAGGTGCCATCCTTTTTCCCCTAGCCCCGCCATCGGGCGAAGCTTGCCGTCGGCCGCCCGCCCGCTTGAAAGCGGGGGGGGAAGAAGAAGGGGCCGGGCCCCGTTGTCGCGAGAAGAGAGAAGGGGAGGGGGAGCCGGGCCGGACTGGGCCGCGCACGGCACTGTGCTGACCTGGGTTGGGCCGCACAGTGGCCCGCGAAGGAAAGGAAGGTGTTTTTCTTTTTCTTTTATGGTTTTAAAATGCTGTTTTTTCACAATTTCATAATTAAGTATTCTGGGCAATTAAAAATATAACAAAAATATATATGTGATCCTCATGAGCTGTAATTTCATAGAAAAATATGTGTGCAGCATGTTAAGTAATTTTGTCATGTTTTTTATAATTGCATGCTTTAATTAATAAATACATGATGTTTGATTTTTGTAGAGTAATTTATTAATCCAAAAATCATAAAAATTTAGGAGTAAGCTTTTCATGCTAAAAGTGACCTCCACTAAAATTTGTGCACTGTTTTGAGTAACTTTGCTTTTATAACTAATTTTCACCTTGTTTAAGGTCTGTGAGAATGATTAATAAAGTAACTATTAATTAATTAATTTTCTAATTAAAATGTTGGGTGGATTATGGTATTGTTTGAAGACCATGAATCATAAACCCTCCCAATGGTTCATGGCTTGTTTGTGTAGTGTTAGTAAGTAGTCACTATCACATGTGCAGTAGTAGTAGTAAGTAAGTAATTAGTAAGTTTGATTAGCGGCTTTCAACGACTGTAAAAATGGTCAATAAATTAGTAATCATCTCTAATCACCATTAGGGTTGCTTGATTTTGGGATTGAGTGATGACCCTAGGTCATTAACCCTAATGACCTTCGGCATTTCATGTTGATTGTGTGTCGCTAGTCCGTCGTCGTCGACGCTAGTTATACCTTCTTGATGCAAAGGGTACCGTGAAGGAAAGTTGTACTCAAGATAATAATAAGTTGAGTTGTTTCATCCATGTTGCATCATTCTCATCATGTCATTAAGCATGCATCATTCCTTTACGTATAGTTTACGAGTGAGTGAGAGCGATGGAGTGCGATGGTCAAGCTTCGAAAAAGGTTCGCGATGCTCCAACCCCGACAAGGTGAATCCCGAAAATGTCGACATCAAGACTAATAAGCTAATCTTCTCGCAACGCAGCAAGCCCGGATGCATTCAAACCCGTCCTTGTATTTCGAAAGTTTTTATGATTTCATGTGATGATATAATGCATTAGGTGTAGGAGTTGTGTGTTATCCTACTTTGCTGCATTTACCGTACCTTGTTACATTACCCTGTATACCTGTTTTGATTTCGAAATGCTTAGTACACGCTTAGCCTTGCTACTAGTGTAGGGTTTTGATAAATTGTTTTCAAAAGTGTGAGAACTATACTCCCTGAAGGGAATTTATGAAAACCTGATGTTGCTTGTCGTCTACCCTTGTTCCGACGGGGTCAAGGGTACACCACAAGAACATGATGATGAGTAAATTGAGACGTCGGTGGAGTGACTTGCATCAGGAGGGGCTATTGCCCTGGTGTAGTGTCGTCCACTTATGTCGGTTAAGGACCGTCCGTTGTTTGGCCCTGGGATCATGAGGTTATTGGATAGTACTAGTCGCATGCTAATGGCGGTAAGCTCCACTTGGACTATTCGTTACTAGAACGGACAAGAGCGTGTACCCATCCTACGATGCGCACCGCCGAAGTGACCGAGCGGCCGTAGTGAGGTGGTGTACTGTACACCCGTTCTAGTAGGGAGAAATCTAAGCGTTGAGTTGATGTATGTAAGATGTTGAGTCCTGCATACATCGTGTGGCTAGGAAGCCCCAGCTGGGTATATTAAGCGATTCGAATCGTCGTGTGCTCCACGATATGGGAGCCGTGATCCGAGTCCCGGCATCGTAGTAATAATGAAAGTCTGAGTATGAAAGTTTTGAATTCGTTACATGTTTGACAAGTGATTGTTATAGTAAGGACTGGCTTAGTCTCTTTTCGCAAAATGTGTCTTTGATTCTTGCTAAAGCCTTACCTTGATTCCTATTAGCCAGCATTCCTGAGTCTTCTCCCCAATTTTTTGGTCGGGTAAGTCTTGCGGAGTACTTTTGTACTCAGGGTTTGTTTGACCCCTGTTGCAGGTGCTGACTAGTGTTGCTGACCTCGGTCATACCAGTGGGCTTGGCATGATCGAATATCTTTCGTCTGCAAAGTTCTCTTCTTGCTTCCGCAAACTCAGTTAAGTTTTGTTTAATCAAACTATGATCAAATGTTGTAATCTTCTTTCATAAATCTTTCGCTACTCTGTTGTATTTGAATAAAACGGTTGTAATACTGCAAGTTCTTTGTAAGAAGTTGATCCTGGAGGATCGTGGTGTCATCGGGTTTCACCCGACAGAACATTCTAAGTTATGTGGTACACAAGTATGGCTGACAGAGGTCTTAGGGACAATGTCAGGTGCTTGGGGGCCATATAATTTAGAAGGTTCTGCCACAGAATGGTATCAGAGCGATTCTTACAAAGATACTTGTAGTATTACTTTGCGAAAACTTCAAAATGAATTTACAATTAAAAGTTTTTGACAAAACAAAGTAAAACTTGCCTTACGATCTTTCTAAAGTTTCTGCAAGCTGTCAAGAAGACTTTTCAGACAGTCTGAAGCCACAATGTTGAAGAGTCTCCGAGTATTCTCACAAAAGTCTACTGAAGAGTCAGCTTCATCGACAATACCTTGCCAAGAACCTTTCTGTATTCTATCTCACTCTGCAAGACTAATGTGTAAAGTATTGCCCTATAGTGAGTTGGGAGTGGTGTGCTAACTATCGTCGTGAAGACGTATAGAACGAGCATGCATCATACCTATCAAATAAAATAAAGATCACATGTCCTTCCTTAATCCAACAATAGCTATTGTTCGCATAGCTATTAAGATCCCCTTTATCTCGTCTCCGTATCACGATTCGCTAAGGAACTTTTGCTTAGCAAATCTCTGAAGATAACTTTGGTTTCCTCACTTATACATGTGTCTTACCTTGGTCTTTCTAATTTCGACACATGCCAATTTTCTTGACCTTATTATTTCGATATGTGTTGTGTGGGAGCCATCGAAATTGTGTTTTTACGATGGTACCATGATCCACGATCCCGATACAACGTCGAAACACGGGGTCTCTGTGCCGCAGCCACATGAGTTACTTTGGCGCTCGTTTGTATCGAGATCAATGATCATCCTCCATCACATTCCACCATTAAGGTACTCTCTTGAGATTATTCTTTGAAATCCCAACTCATTGTATATATTAAACTTGTTCTTGCGTATCAAAACTTTATTTACCTTAAGCTTTACAACCATACATTAATCTTGGTTGTAACCCTGAAAACCAACCCTCTTGATTTATGAGGTTGTTGAAACTTAATGTGCTTGACACATTTCCTTTTCCATTACTCAAGCCCCACCCTTCTTGGGTCTTTTCCAATGAGTGTCACCTTGGTTTTTTTAGTCTTGACACATGCTACCTTATTGACCTCGTCACTTCAATATGCCTCATATTGGAGACACCGCAATAGTGTGTGATATTGGTATCTCGACCCGTGACTATGCTACGCGTGTCCGGAAACTAGGATTTCCTAGAGGGCACTACTAGCATAGTCGGTGTTCCCCGATACAGGGGTAACCCACTATTGTTGTATTCATTTCTTTAATCCCTATATACGTAGTTCCCTGTAGATACTCTCACCACCAATAGCTATCTCTTGATTTTAGTGGGCCAACCTAAACCTTGTTGTTTTATGAATTTCTTACAAGTTCATATACTTGATACATTTCCTTTTCCATTACTTAACCCCAAACCCTTGAATCTCGGGACGAGATTCCTGTTAAAATGGGATATAATGTAACACCCGGTGTTACGTTAACCTAAACCTGCCACATGTCATCATAAGCATTGCATAAGCATTTTTTATAACTAAGATGAGTTTGTCAAGTTCTAGGGTTTGGTTGCGCTCTTTCATATCGCATGTGTATGTTTATCACTAAATTTCACTCACAACTTTACTTTTTGTTTATAAAAGCAATCAATTAAAACCAACCTTGTTGCTTGCAAGTGCCTGGCTAACCCTAGCTCACACCCTAACCATGTTTTATAAGTCAAATGATGCAAAAGCAAGAATCAAAATTGAATTCGGAATCCGAATCCCAAACCCTAACCCTAGTGGTTAAGTGTTGGAATTCGAATTTCATTTTCAATTTTGGTGAGCTAACCATAATTGATTTTCTAAATAAAGTTGCTAACCAATGGCACCATTTCAAAGTATGAAGTTTGTACTTCGAAAGTATGCTATTGGTTGGGTTTGAAAAAAGTTCCACAACATCATTAATTAATTGCCCAAAAATCCAATTTGAAATTCCTTTTCAAAATCTTGAAATTCAAAGTGTTTTTGCCCCTTTTCAATTTCATCTCAAAATATTCAAAATTTGGGAAAACTCCAAAAATACAGTTTGTGCATCTCTTTGAGCTCTACAACTTTGGTATACAAAGTTTTTCAAGTTTTTGAATAAAATTTGAACTAATTTCAAAAGTTATTTGAATTGGGAAATGTTCCTTTTTGAGTTTTAAACTTCAATTCAAAAATTATTTGGTTTCATGAAAAACTTCTTAAATGAAAGTTGTAAACTTTGAAAAATAGAACAACTTTTATTTAAGGAGATTTTCATCTTTTATTCAAAATTTAAAAGTAATTTTAAAATCCCAAAAACTAGAATTTGAGCTCATTTTCAAATTTGAAATGCTATTCAAAAATTATTTGAATTCTGACAAAACTTCTTAAATGAAAGTTGTAGAGCATGAATTTTTGTGCAATCTGTATTTTGGGAATTTTTCAACTTCTATTCAAAATTTTGGAGTAATTTTGAAAAAAGAGAAAAGGGAAGGTGACAAGGTGCTACAAAGTAGTCAGGGGGGAAATCCTTTTTCTCTTCTCCCCTCTGCCCATGCCGCCGACCAACGCCGTGGCTTCGCCTCCGGTCTTCCCGCGCGCCCTGCCACGCCGTGAACGGCTCCAGAGACTTCGCCCGTGAGTTGGTCACCCACCAGAAGCACCACTGCCTCCTTTTTATACCCCAGGGCGCCGGCGGGCCGTCTTCTTCCTCCTCTGCTCCACCGCCGCCGAGCCGTTGCGCCGGTGAAATTGGCCGCCGGTTGCTCCTTTACCACCCTCCATCTCTTGTTCACTGCTCCGCCAAGTCTTGGCGCACCTCTCGAACCTACCCGTGCTTCACATCACCGCCGGAGTCAGCCGTGCGGTCATCATCTTCCTCATCGGTGGTAATAGCGCCGCCGTACCCGCCTCACCGTGGTCAGGCCACTCTGGTGCGCCTCCGTCCTGTAAGTGCATCTAGCCCTTAGTGGGTTTTGGTGAATTGAATGACAACTCAATTAAAGGTCTAACAAGTTTGCTAAGTGTTGAGCAGGAAATCAGCAATGTTACATATGCATAAATATTATATAGAAAGATGTATATCAAAAGTTCAACTAAGGCAAACATGATGGTATTCCACATAGTGTTGAATTGAAGGCCAAAGTTGTGTATTGTTGTATTGGAAGATCATAGAAACAACATTGTCCAAGCAAAATACAACCCAAATGGAATTGATGAAATGGCTTATATGTTGTGGGATATAGTAGCATCATGTGAAAGCAAGCATATTTGGCACATGACAATGAGACATGAGTTGATGACTTTGGATTGGTCTCAATGATGGCTTACTTTGCATGAACAAGAAGAGTTTGAAAATGAAGTGAATGATAGGAGCGTCAAGCCAAAATGAAGAAGATATGAGGAATCGTGAATTGGCTTGACCATATTAATGTTGATCCATATATGTCTCTATGTGAGTCAAACTAAAGCTTGACTGATCTCAGCATTCTTATCAACAAGATATTCAAGCAAGGATCACAATACTGAAGAAATGGTTTTCAATGCATACTTAATATGGTGTGACTTGAGTATGGCTTGATAAGGTGAAGATAGCAAGGAAAAGACTTCAAGGGACTAAGCGAAGGTGAAGGTCAAGCGACGGCTTGAGGACCGAGGTACCATGGCTAAGGTGAAGAAGAAAGTACTTGCATTGAGTCGAGGAACTAATCAAGCTATGAGGAGTCATATCATGTTGAGGATCAAATTATTAATGAAAGTGACTTGAAGCCATGGATTGAATTCAGATGTGTTGAAATGGTTCAAGTCACATGCTCAAGGTGTGTTTGCTCAAAGTGAAGAGACAAAGATGTTTGCAACCCCTTATATAGTGACATTGAGAAGAAATGGCATATGAAGACATTAAAGTCTCAAGTGGTTAAAATAGTTATATTCTCTTTATCTTGAGTATAGGTATGCCGTACTATCAAGAGGGATGCAACACGAATCATAGACAAGTCTCAAGTGCTCAAACTAACCGAACCCGAGTGCTAACATGAGAGAAAACGCTTAGCACTGCACCTGCACTTGATGATCTTGGGCTTGTTCTCTACTGGGCTGGATAGCCCTCGAAACAAGCTTTCCGGAATGTCCAAGATCACTGAAAACGGAGTTCGGAGTAAAAAGTTATGGCTGTTTCCGTGAGCTAACCTGTGCTGTTTCTGGGAGGGCGGCAGTGCCGCACTTCCAGGGCGGCAGTGCCGCCCTTGTACAGACATAACGGCTAGTTTTCAAACCCAAACGGCTAGTTTGAGTGGGGTGGGTATATATACCTATCCCACGTCTCCTGGTCGTGCTGCTGATGCTCTAGATATTGCAAACCCATTCCAAAGCCTCTCCCAACCCTCTCTTTGTGAGAGTGATCCACTTAGTGTGTGATTAAGAGTTGGGGCTGTGTGATTAAGAGTTTGAGAGCAGATTAGAGCACTCCTAACCTTGAGCACTTTCTGGGCTTTGTCGATCTTCGTCGTGCATCTATTACTCTTGGAGGTGAAGCCTCCTAGACGGCTAGGCGTCGCCCGGTGAGCTCCCGTGCTTGTGGTGAGCCACGGGACAGTTTGTATTACCCCTGTGATTTAGTGGAAACCTCTCATCTCAAGAGTTAACTCTCTTGACTTGAGACCGAGGGAAGGGCAAGCCTTGGTGGCGAGCCAATCCTTGTGTGGATACCTCAACAACGTGGAGTAGGCCAGCCTTGGTGGCGACGCCGAACCACGGGATAAATACCGTGTGCTGATTTACATTCTTGCATTTCATATTGTTGTTGAGGTGATATTAGGATTTGTGATCGATCTACTTTGCCATACTTGATATACCCTGTTTAGCTATCGATCTGTGATATATATAGCTGCAGAAACCTTAGAACTTTACCTGATCTGAGTTTCGTTGGTTACATTTTGAATTGTGCTAAGTTCTTTTTCGCAGGGCGTTAGTGCCGCCCTCATAGGGCGTCAGTGCCGCCCTCCAACCTGATTGAGCTTCGAGTTGAGATTTTGCAGGGTTGTGACTGAATATCTATAGTATCTCATCTCCAAGTCTGGGCTGCATTGGACTCAAAATTGTAGGGAGGAAGCACTGTCCACAAAAGGGGGCAGCACCACCCTTAATTCACTTTGTGTTTGAGCTGAAATTTTTGCAGGCCTATTCACCCCCTCTAGGCCTCCTTAGCGACATCAAGGTCCTTACAATTGGTATCAGAGCTAGGCTCTCAATTTTAGGCTTAACCGCCTTGAGAGACGATGTCGACAAGTGAGGAGGTATCTCTAGAACTTTTACTTTTTGATGGCTCTAATTATGCATCTTGGTCTGCTGCTGTACTTAATGTTTTTAAGGATATAGATCCTCAAATCGAGCAGATTGTAGATGTAAGCATTTCACCTCCTCATGATGATTTTGACTATTTATCTAGAGAGGAAGTAAAATGCTTACAACTCAATGCTCAAGCTACTAATATTTTATTTAGTGCTTTGAGTGAAGATGTATTAGATGCTGTCATATTTGGAGATGGGGAACCGCTTGGTGATGCTCATCTCATTTGGACCGCACTCAAAGAAAGATATGGCAAGTCCAAATGTGATAAGAAGATGCTCTCATTGGAGGAATCACTTGGGGAGTGCTCAACTTCACCGACAAATGATGAGCCTCAAGTGATTCTCTCAAAAGGTCCAGCTGATCATACCACATTCACTCCCTCACCAACATATATGGCAGGTCATCAAATGGTTGGTGAGAACAATGCATTTAGTTGTGATGCTTCTACTTCCTATTGTTCTTGTGAGACTAACATTTTAAAGGAAGAAGAAACTTGTGATCGGTGGAGGCCAAATAATGAGTCCACCTCACCAAGAAGCTCAGCTCTCTATGCCACTTCTCATCTAGGCCTTATGGCAAAGAAAGAGAAGAATGTGGCAAGTGAGAGTGAGAGTTCAAGTGAGAGTGAAACTGAAAGTGAGAGTGATGATGAAAGTGGAGATGATGAGATCAATCAACTCCTTGCACGGCTGAGCAAGAAAGACATGATGATGGTGCTCAAGCTCATAGAGAAAATTGATGAGCAAGAAGAAGAACTTCACCAACATAATGATTTTGTTGTTGAAAAGATCAAATGCTTGGAGAAGTTGACCAATAAGCATGAAAAGCTTAAGTGCTCTCATGCTGATTTGGTCCAAAGGTATGAAAACTTGTCAATTGAGCAAACTAATACTATTAATTCTCTATCTTGTGTTGCTCAATTAGAAGATCAGAATTATATGCTCAAGGAGAAAGTAAAAAGGCTCACTAGCAAAAAATGAGACTGTGCAAGAAAATCATGATGGGCTCTTGTGCTCTCATGAGAAGCTTATGGATTCTCATCTTCTGCTAGAAATTGCTCATGAGGTTGTGATAACTGCGGTACAAACTTATCAACCTCACACACACAAGTGCACATGTACACAAGTTCCATCTATTTTATCATGTGCTAACAGTTGTTGCTCTCAAGCAAACCAACCTTCCGTTGAGCATGTACTTGTAGAAACTTATGATGATTCCATTGCAAGAGAAAATGAACAGCTCAAGGAAGAAGTTGAGAGGCTAAGAAGGGACTTGATTCAGTTGAAGGGCAAGTGCAATGCTCAACCTTCTCAAGATAACCGTGAAGACATGGTGAAGAAGCTTGAGAAGGGATCAACCGATGCATGCACCAAACCCCTTCAACAAAGTCACAAGTCCAATGGCAAAGTCAAGGGGAAATCAAAAGAAGTGCAACCTATCCAGAATGTAGCAAAGGCTGCAGAGGTTTCAAAGTGCGGCAGTGCCGCTCTAAAGTGCGGCAGTGCCGCACCTGGGCAGAACAGCAAAGCCCCCAAGATAATCAAGGTGCAACATCAACCAAAGAAGACTCTCATCCCTTGCTGTTGGTGCAAGAAGGAGGGTCACCATGTAAGAGATTGCAGCTTGAAGAAAGAGGACAAAGGCATGAGCAAGATCCAAGAGAAGAATAAGAAGACTCATGTCAAGTGCTCCAACATGGGACACAATGCCTCTATGTGTTCCAGCAAGGTCGATGACCAAGCCACACTTCCAAAGAAGAAGACGAGAAGCGTCAAGAGGAAGTGTTATGCCTGTAACGAGAAGGGACATGAAATTGGTTCATGTCCAAACAAGAAAAGTGAAGGCCATGTGTCATCAAGAAAGAGGCTCATTAACAAGGTAGCAAACAAAAGGCAAGAAGAGAAGGCCAAAAAGAATAAGAACCGCCTATGCTACACTTGCAGAAGAAAGGGACATCTAAGTATGGATTGTCCCATGGGTAACACTCTTAAACTCAACTCATCAATTGATTCAAATTTGCTTAGGAGGCCCAAAATTGACACTTGTGCTAGAAAAGTGATTGGTTCACCATGTGCTAGCACAAAGGCCATTTGGGTGCCTAAGTCTCTTGTGACTAACTTTAATGGACCCAACATAGTTTGGGTACCAAATTGTGCTTGATGAGTGTTGTAGGTACTTGAAGGTGATATGAAGCCTTTGGGGTGCTTGAGCAAGTTAACTGAAAATATCATCTCAGGCTATCAATCTTATTTATACTATCTATTCTCTCATGATTGACCCAAGGACAGATTGATGGATATATTTCTAACTCCATACTCACCTCAGTAACAAGTATCTCACCCTTGCTAGCTAACTACTTGACTTGTGTAGTCTCTAGTAGTTCATAAATATGTGTGTTTGTGAATTATTAGAAGTGGCTAGAGCTTTCAAGTCTAAATGAATCATTTGCCATATGATGCTTTTAATGGCTCTCTAGTAGAGCAAGATCTTCTTCATGTTACAGGAATGAGGAGACATATTTTAAAGTCATCAAGCAAATGGAACTGGTGATGTAAGGCCACAAAAGGTGCTAGAAGTGGAAAATCCTCAAGCTCAAGCCATAGTCCAGCCTACTGCTGAAGCAACAGCGGCAGTGACGCTCTCAACAGCGTCAGTGCCGCTGTTGGATCGGATGTCCGAACCGGAAGGGCGGCACTGCCGGCCCCGATGGGCGGCACTGCCGCCTTGCTCACAAGAGCAGGATTGAATTAACCCTTTCCCTCACTCCAACGTGGCAAAGCAAGATGGAAGGAGGAGATGATGGAAGGGAGCAGTAGCTGATGGCTCGAGGATAATACCTACAGCCTATATTTGAGCAAGAAAATAAAACTCTTGATGGAAGTGATTCATTTCTGTGTAATGAGAATGAAAAGTCAATTCAAGACCAATCTCTACTGCCACAACCATGAGCTCACCAAAAGGAGTGAACAAAGAGTCAAGCTCAAGTAGAGGCACTCATCACTGATAGTTCAAGAACTCTCTACTTGATGGAATCTTATCATATGGTAGATTGCCAAATTTTCATTCTTATCTTATGGCCATCTACATGCTTAAATGGTTGTGAGTATCTCTTGGCATAGTTCAATTTGATTATCATTTTGCTGCCATGACCTAGACATAGAGTGAAATCTCAAGTTCTTAATTGAATAAAGTGCTATGTGAGAAATTTAAATAATTAGAGCACTTATTAACAGGGACTTTACTCTATGGCTAGTGTTGTGAGACTAACCCTTCTCTCTAAGTGATTTGTGTAGTCTCACTAATTGAGAATGTGTTTCTCAAATGGAGTGTGCTATCATACGAAGGTCACCGATCCAAAACAATGTGATGTATTCTCTCTAGCTAATTTGGATTTGATTTATCTATGTTAGCCACTCACCATAATATGGCTTAAATCTGTCCTTTGGACTTAAGTGGCCAATCATGCACATTCACATTTCCATTCCACTTAAAAAGAATGTGGATGAGTCATCGAGGCAGATTTAGTCCATATTATGAGGTTTCTCCATTTTGGTAGCCCACTTGCCATCCACACATAAAGGGCTACTAAATGAGAAACTAGTGCTTGTGTTACTAATGCCCTCTTGTGCTGAGCTTGTTTGTAGAAAATCAGTTAAAAGAGGGTATGTGTGTCTACCTGAATAATCCCAAGCTAGAAGGTTACTCTTCACCTAAAGTAAGATGAGGTTGCTAGAGACTAAGAAGATCAAAATCTGAGTTTGAATTGGTAAAATCAATATTGAGATTGAGTTTGAAAAGCTATATTGGATAAACTCACAAGACTACAGGCATAGATAAGAGGACTGAATAGGATTTACATCTTGTGAGAATTCTGAACCAAATTCACCTCAAGATTGGACAAAAAGAGCAAAGAATTGAGAATCATCAAATCTGTCCAGAAAATTAGAATTCTGAATCGACTGTTTTCAAGCATGGATTTAGATGTTCAAATACTGATGAGTTGACCTAAAACTTTGTGAGCATGCTGTATATATATAATACTTGTTGTTGTGCAATTGGCATGAAGATTGGTTTAGAAGAACATCAGTTTTGAGATAAATTCTATCAATTTCAGCAGTGCAGTTTTAGACCTGAGTTGTTTTGGTAGATAATTGATTTGACTTATCAAATGGAGTCTAAATGGGCTGAAATTTTTATAGAAGTTAAAGGACTCATAGATGCACATCTCTACCAAATTTCATGTATATTGGACTAGTGGTCTGAGAGATATGAATTTTTCTCTGAGGTGGATAGAATCTGAAAACTGACTGAATATAATGGGATTGCATTATAACAACAAGATTATTTTGGCTCTCAAGTTGGTCATGAACAATAAATAAAGGTGAGAAGCATCAGTTTGGTACTAGACTTATTCTCATGCTTGAGATGAAGATCAAAATCAGGTTTCAACAAATTCAAGAGATGGCATCCAACAGAGCTAAAATCAGTGGCAGTCAAGGTTACAAAGCTGCAGCAAGTAGTTGCAACCAAACTGGAACCAGCTGAAAGCAATTGCTAGTGAATGAAATTAGTTGCAACAAACTTAGAGATCAGCAATGCAAATTTACAGGAAGTTGCAGCTAGTTGGAATCCATCTATTCAGTAGAAACAAGGGGCAGAACTAGTTAGAGCTTGCTGAAATCAGTTTGGAGAAATTATAACCGCCTGAAACTAATGGATTGCAAGCAGTTTGAAGGAGTTTAAAAGCAGTTGGTCTCTAGTGAAAACTTCCCTCATGATCTCACATTATCAATGTGCATGAGTGTACTTTTGTGCTCTTGTGTGCATAAATTGAGGGGAGTTTAGTCTATGCTTTTTGTGGGACAAATGGTTTCTCTTGAATATATGATTCTATTGTCTCACATTTAGAGAAAGAGGATGGATGGTTCCTTTGGATTTTCTTGGTGCTTCACCATTACTCTAGGGCATTCTTGGTCTTTATAAACCAAGTGCTCTCGGTTTCTTGATGAATGCCCCAATCCTTCAGTGGAACCGGATTTGAATGAGTTGGAGAAACTAATTGAAGTTAGGACTCTCATTGTTAAGTTCTCCACTCTAGAGCTTATCAAGTGCAAATGGTCCATCTCATTGCTTACCCAGGATCGTGTCAAAGAAGAGTGGTAACTCCTAGTTTATAATATGCAAATTTTATGAATTTTACCTTTTGCTCTCTATGTGGTTGCTTCAGGTAAAGAGAGAACTAGGAACCTAGTATGGAGCTTGGATGATCATAAGAGCTCTAATTCACCATGAGTCATCAAGTGAGGACTATAGCCATTCAAATCACTAAAATCTCACTTATGATGGTCATTGAAACATACCACCACTATAAGAACTCTAATACCATCATGGTATGTTTTCTTGGCATAATTTCAATTGATGCAAATTTATCATGCCTTGACCAAGATATAGGATGAACTCCTCTAGACTCTTAAACCGATTCAAGTGCATTTCACAAGTGTTGCATGTACTGGACGCACATATTAAGGGGGAGCCCATTCTATGTCTTGTGTCTTTTGAGACTAACTTTTTTTCTTCTAGTGAATGTATGTAGTCTCTTAGTGAGAATGAGTTTCTCATAGGTATGCTACATTAAATCAATCCAAATCGGTAAAGTGGTCTCTCATATTCATTTGGATTGCAATTTTATCTCTACGTAGCTACTCTCCATAATATAGTTTAAATTCCCTTATTTGGACTTAATTGACCAAATGTGCATATGTTCTCGCCTTCCACATATATATGTATGCACTATCAAAAGGGGGGAATTTAGTCTATGTTATGAGGTTTTGCAGTTAGTGATCAATATGTCTTCCACATCCAAAATGGTCACTAATTGTGAGACTCTAGCTTGTGCAATTTAATGCTATCTCTTGTCTTTGTGAGCATTTCCTAGGTGACATGATGAGATACAAGCATTTATTTCAATTGGCATCAACTTGTGAGGACTCCTTCAATTAATGTCAAAATTGTGAAGATCATATTTCAATTGGTATTGGTGGATAATCCTTCATTGTGGCATATCAAGAAATATGTCTTCAATTGGTATCTCAACATGACAACAAGAGCTAGCTATGGACTTTCGGCTGAGATCAAGCACAAGTTTATGATATCTTCATGAAGGTCATGATGAAGAAGGATGGGCATAACTAGAACCATTCTACAGAATGTAAAGAAGTGAGCCCATCAAAGCACTAAATTCAAAAATTCATGATCATGATGGAGATTGTGGGGCTTAGAGCAAAGGTATATCGCTCCATGAACTCTTGTACTACCTTTTGTGCATCTAGGCCCTTACATGCTAGTGTGTGCATGTGTATGCAATATTTTGAGTCACACTATAAGTTTGTTCTTGTGGTGACGATTAGAGAATGAGTTAGATATTTGGTTGATATCTCTTGTGGTGATAGAGTGAGTTTGTCTCATGTTAAAAGTGTCATCTAAGTGAGGTATGAGCTAAATATGCTAATTTATCAAGAATCTTGACTTAAATTGTTGCATACTTTGTTTGGCAGAGAACCTAAAAGAGAAATTTTATATGCTGAACCTTTACCTACCTGGAGAGATCCTTTTTGGAGATTGATGCCAAAGGGGGAGAAATTTTGGGGAAGGGGAGAAATATGAAAAAGAAAGGGGGTAGGAAGAGATTGATATGATTTTTCAAAAAAGTTGTGTGGTATGTGCAAGGATAGTTTAAATTGATGCTCTTGATTAGGACAATTTATGCTAGTGTATGACATTCATGTGTTGAATGGTGCATGACTTCCGCATTTGTGCTGTCAGTCTCAGGAGCGGCAGTGCCGCACCCTGGAGCGGCAGTACCGCTCTATGCAGCTGTAGCATTTATCTCTGATCTGCATAATTGTCATGAGCATCACGTTTATCATGTTGACACCTTGCACCCCACGAATGCTAAGACATAGGAGAGATCCCACACTTCATCTGAAATATGTGCATTTGGCATTTGAGGCCAAAATCTGAATTTCATTCCATGCACACATTTAGATAGAGCTCACTATATCTTAGGATTCAAAATCTTATTATTTATCAATCTCTTGTAAGCTTTAATTGTGTTGTCATCAATCACCAAAAAGGGGGAGATTGTAAGTGCATCTAGCCCTTAGTGGGTTTTGGTGAATTGAATGACAACTCAATTAAAGGTCTAACAAGTTTGCTAAGTGTTGAGCAGGAAATCAGCAATGTTACATATGCATAAATATTATATAGAAAGATGTATATCAAAAGTTCAACTAAGGCAAACATGATGGTATTCCACATAGTGTTGAATTGAAGGCCAAAGTTGTGTATTGTTGTATTGGAAGATCATAGAAACAACATTGTCCAAGCAAAATACAACCCAAATGGAATTGATGAAATGGCTTATATGTTGTGGGATATAGTAGCATCATGTGAAAGCAAGCATATTTGGCACATGACAATGAGACATGAGTTGATGACTTTGGATTGGTCTCAATGATGGCTTACTTTGCATGAACAAGAAGAGTTTGAAAATGAAGTGAATGATAGGAGCGTCAAGCCAAAATGAAGAAGATATGAGGAATCGTGAATTGGCTTGACCATATTAATGTTGATCCATATATGTCTCTATGTGAGTCAAACTAAAGCTTGACTGATCTCGGCATTCTTATCAACAAGATATTCAAGCAAGGATCACAATACTGAAGAAATGGTTTTCAATGCATACTTAATATGGTGTGACTTGAGTATGGCTTGATAAGGTGAAGATAGCAAGGAAAAGACTTCAAGGGACTAAGCGAAGGTGAAGGTCAAGCGACGGCTTGAGGACCGAGGTACCATGGCTAAGGTGAAGAAGAAAGTACTTGCATTGAGTCGAGGAACTAATCAAGCTATGAGGAGTCATATCATGTTGAGGATCAAATTATTAATGAAAGTGACTTGAAGCCATGGATTGAATTCAGATGTGTTGAAATGGTTCAAGTCACATGCTCAAGGTGTGTTTGCTCAAAGTGAAGAGACAAAGATGTTTGCAACCCCTTATATAGTGACATTGAGAAGAAATGGCATATGAAGACATTAAAGTCTCAAGTGGTTAAAATAGTTATATTCTCTTTATCTTGAGTATAGGTATGCCGTACTATCAAGAGGGATGCAACACGAATCATAGACAAGTCTCAAGTGCTCAAACTAACCGAACCCGAGTGCTAACATGAGAGAAAACGCTTAGCACTGCACCTGCACTTGATGATCTTGGGCTTGTTCTCTACTGGGCTGGATAGCCCTCGAAACAAGCTTTCCGGAATGTCCAAGATCACTGAAAACGGAGTTCGGAGTAAAAAGTTATGGCTGTTTCCGTGAGCTAACCTGTGCTGTTTCTGGGAGGGCGGCAGTGCCGCACTTCCAGGGCGGCAGTGCCGCCCTTGTACAGACATAACGGCTAGTTTTCAAACCCAAACGGCTAGTTTGAGTGGGGTGGGTATATATACCTATCCCACGTCTCCTGGTCGTGCTGCTGATGCTCTAGATATTGCAAACCCATTCCAAAGCCTCTCCCAACCCTCTCTTTGTGAGAGTGATCCACTTAGTGTGTGATTAAGAGTTGGGGCTGTGTGATTAAGAGTTTGAGAGCAGATTAGAGCACTCCTAACCTTGAGCACTTTCTGGGCTTCGTCGATCTTCGTCGTGCATCTATTACTCTTGGAGGTGAAGCCTCCTAGGCGGCTAGGCGTCGCCCGGTGAGCTCCGTGCTTGTGGTGAGCCACGGGGACAGTTTGTATTACCCCTGTGATTTAGTGGAAACCTCTCATCTCAAGAGTTAACTCTCTTGACTTGAGACCGAGGGAAGGGCAAGCCTTGGTGGCGAGCCAATCCTTGTGTGGATACCTCAACAACGTGGAGTAGGCCAGCCTTGGTGGCGACGCCGAACCACGGGATAAATACCGTGTGCTGATTTACATTCTTGCATTTCATATTGTTGTTGAGGTGATATTAGGATTTGTGATCGATCTACTTTGCCATACTTGATATACCCTGTTTAGCTATCGATCTGTGATATATATAGCTGCAGAAACCTTAGAACTTTACCTGATCTGAGTTTCGTTGGTTACATTTTGAATTGTGCTAAGTTCTTTTCTGCGCAGGGCGTCGGTGCCGCCCTCATAGGGCGTCAGTGCCGCCCTCCAACCTGATTGAGCTTCGAGTTGAGATTTTGCAGGGTTGTGACTGAATATCTATAGTATCTCATCTCCAAGTCTGGGCTGCATTGGACTCAAAATTGTAGGGAGGAAGCACTGTCCACAAAAGGGGGCAGCACCACCCTTAATTCACTTTGTGTTTGAGCTGAAATTTTTGCAGGCCTATTCACCCCCCCTCTAGGCCTCCTTAGCGACATCAAGGTCCTTACACGTCCAAACCAATCGGTGCTCGAGGTTCGCCCGGTCGTGGGGGCCGCGTTGGTAGCTTTCCCGGCCGGCGACCTCGCGGAGGAGTTGAGCACGAAGGGCCCGAGCCGCCGCGTCCGTCGTCCTCCTTGCTCCAAGCCATCAATCGGTGTCATGTTGGTGCTTGTCGGGTTCGCCGTGACGAGAGGAAGGTGTAGGTGCCATCCTTTTCGCCCCTAGCCCCGCCATCGGGCGAAGCTTGCCGTCGGCGCCGCCGCCGCCTCTGTTTGAAGCAGGGGGGAGGAAGAAGGGGCTGGGCCCGTTGTCGTGAGAAGAGAGAAGGGGGGGGGAGCCGGGCCGGACTGGGCAGCGCACGGCCTTGTGCTGACTGGGTTGGGCCGCCTGGTGGCCCGAAGGAAAGGAAGGTGTTTTTCTTTTTCTTTTATGGTTTTAAAATCTTTGTTTTTTCACAATTTCATAATTAAGTATTCTGGGCAATTAAAAATATAACAAAAATATATATGTGATCCTCATGAGCTGTAATTTCATAGAAAAAATATGTGTGCAGCATGTTAAGTAATTTTGTCATGTTTTATAATTGCATGCTTTAATTAATAAATACATGATGTTTGATTTTTGTAGAGTAATTTATTAATCCAAAAATCATAAAAATTTAGGAGTAAGCTTTTCATGCTAAAAGTGACCTCCACTAAAATTTGTGCACTGTTTTTGAGTAACTTTGCTTTTATAACTAATTTTCACCTTGTTTAAGGTCCGTGAGAATGATTAATAAAGTAACTATTAATTAATTAATTTTCTAATTAAAATGTTGGGTGGATTATGGTATTGTTTGAAGACCATGAATCATAAACCCTCCCAATGGTTCATGGCTTGTTTGTGTAGTGTTAGTAAGTAGTCACTATCACATGTGCGATAGTAGTAGTAAGTAAGTAATTAGTAAGTTTGATTAGCGGCTTTCAACGACTGTAAAAATGGTCAATAAATTAGTAATCATCTCTAATCACCATTAGGGTTGCTTGATTTTGGGATTGAGTGATGACCCTAGGTCATTAACCCTAATGACCTTCGGCATTTCATGTTGATTGTGTGTCGCTAGTCCGTCGTCGTCGACGCTAGTTATACCTTCTTGATGCAAGGGTACCGTGAAGGAAAGTTGTACTCAAGATAATAATAAGTTGAGTTGTTTCATCCATGTTGCATCATTCTCATCATGTCATTAAGCATGCATCATTCCTTTACGTATAGTTTACGAGTGAGAGCGATGGAGTGCGATGGTCAAGCTTCGAAAAAGGTTCGCGATGCTCCAACCCTGACAAGGTGAATCCCCGAAAATGTCGACATCAAGACTAATAAGCTAATCTTCTCTGCAACGCAGGCAAGCCCCGGATGCATTCAAACCCGTCCTTGTATTTCGAAAGTTTTTATGATTTCATGTGATGATATAATGCATTAGGTGTAGGAGTTGTGTGTTATCCTACTTTGCTGCATTTACCGTACCTTGTTACATTACCCTGTATACTGTTTTGATTTCGAAATGCTTAGTACACGCTTAGCCTTGCTACTAGTGTAGGGTTTTGATAAATTGTTTTCAAAAAGTGTGAGAACTATACTCCCCGAAGGGAATTTATGAAAACGATGTTGCTTGTTGCGTCTACCCTTGTTCCGACGGGGTCAAGGGTACACCACAAGAACATGATGATGAGTAAATTGAGACGTCGGTGGAGTGACTTGCATCAGGAGGGGCTATTGCCCCGGTGTAGTGTCGTCCACTTATGTCGGTTAAGGACCGTCCGTTGTTTGGCCCAGGATCATGAGGTTATTGGATAGTACTAGTCGCATGCTAATGGCGGTAAGCTCCACTTGGACTATTCGTTACTAGAACGGACGATGGCGTGTACCCATCCTACGATGCGCACCGCCGAAGTGACCGGCGGCCGTAGTGAGGTGGTGTCTTTATAACCCGTTCTAGTAGGGAGAAATCTAAGCGTTGAGTTGATGTATGTAAGATGTTGAGTCCCTGCATACATCGTGTGGCTAGGAAGCCCCGGTGGGTATATTAAGCGATTCGAATCGTCGTGTGCTCCACGATATGGGAGCCGTGATCCGAGTCCCGGCATCGTAGTAATAATGAAAGTCCGAGTATGAAAGTTTTGAATTCGTTACATGTTTGACAAGTGATTGTTATAGTAAGGGACCTGGCTTAGTCTCTTTTCGCAAAATGTGTCTTTGATTCTTGCTAAAGCCTTACCTTGATTCCTATTAGCCAAAGCATTCACGAGTCTTCTCCCCAAATTTTTTTGGTCGGGTAAGTCTTGCGGAGTACTTTTTGTACTCGGGGTTTGTTTGACCCCATTGTTGAGTGTGCCGACTAGTGTTCTTGACCTCGGTCATACCAGTGGGCTTGGCATGATCGAATATCTTTAAATGCGCAAAGTTCTCTTCTTGCTTCCATAAACTTCGGTTAAGTTTTGTTTAATCAAACTATGATCAAATGTTGTAATCTTCTTTCATAAATCTTTTCGCTACTCTGTTGTATTTGAATAAAACGGTTGTAATACTGCAAGTTCTTTGTAAGAAGTTGATCCTGGAGGATCGTGGTGTCATCGGGTTTCACCCGACAGAACATTCTAAGTTATGTGGTACACAAGTATGGCTGACAGAGGTCTTAGGGACAATGTCAGGTGCTTGTGGGCCATATAATTTAGAAGGTTACGCCACATTTCAGCTTCGCATACAATAGTGCAAAGTTGTAAATAAAAACTATTCACCTACCACGGTTTCTAGTTTGTCCGGCCTATTGCCAAATCATATTGACTTGGCCGAACCTCACCTATCGCCGGATCATGTTCGCGCTAGTGAAGGTAAGTTTCAGCGTACAAAAAAAGCTATTAATCCACGGTTTCTAGTATCGTCACGTGTCGCCGAGATCATATTCGCGCGGCGAAAGGTCTCTTCATTTGTCGACTTGCGCAATAGTGCAAAGCTGTAAGTAAAAAAATTATTCATCCACCGCGGTTTCTAGTGCGTTTTTTTTACGTCACCAAAATATATATTCGCTCCAGCGAAGGCCGTTTAGTAGTTTACACATTATGTGGTAGATGTATTAATGACCGTAGCTATGTGTATCTCTTAGATCCGAGAACAAAATAAAATAATGTGATTCTGAGATTTTTTTTTCCCAGATTTTATTTATGGTCTTGCGCGGCAGAGTTTCTAACCTTGCAAAGGAAAAACCAACCATTTTGAAATTCAAATCAAGGTGGGAAAAAAATCACGGCGCGGGGTAGGTGGGTAGGCTCCCTTTTTGCCTTGGCACGCAAGCAGCCGCTTGATGTTTCGAGGCCGAGGGAGACTAGAGGGACCCAACTGAAAAGATTAGGATCCCTTTTTTTTATCTCGAAAAGATTTTTTATAACTATCTCAAAAAAATTAGGATCGAGCTTAACAGTTCATCAGCAGGGGAAAAAAAAAACAGCCGAAATATCTCTCCAACGAAAACACCACGCGTGACATCACCATTCCTCGCGAATCCCAAAATTACTGCACGTCCCCTGACTGGACTGGATCACTGGAGAGGAGTGGCCGCGGTGAAAAAAAGAGGAAAAAAAAAAAAAAAAAGCCGCTGTCACTCGTCCTGCACGCGCTCGGCCTTTCCCCACCCCCAAAGATTTGACCACAGGTTAACCCCACCCCGTGCCAGCCCGGCCGGCTCACGTGATGCACCCTGACATGTGGGTCCGCCGCACACGCGGCGCGCATCCAGTGGCTGCGCGCGGAATGCGGCGGGCTGGTGCGCTCCGCGCTCCCACACGTCGCGGCCGCCGCTAGAATCTCCGCGTCGCTTGCAGGTGGGACCGGCGGTGATACGGCCCGGTACCGTTGGAAACCCGTCTCTCTGCTGTCATTTACAGGTGGGTCCAGCGCGGGGGAATTACTGCCTGCCTGCCTGCGGCCTGTGGGTGGGAAAAGTAAACGTACGGGGGCAGGTGGTTAGCAGGAGTACGTGGATCTGTTTTACTGCCGTAAAACGGGCAGCTCGGCCCCCCGCCAGCAAGCTACTAGGCCAGCCAGAGCATTCACTTTTCGCCATTTTTCAGCTGCCGCTAGACCACACTTTCGAAATTTTGAAATAACGTCCTTTTTAGTGGAAATTTTGCGCGAAAGGGCCGGAGTAGCAAAGGCCCCGCAGTAAAGGAAAGCGAGGAAAAAAGAATTTGCAGGAGTAAACAAAAATCCGTGTTTCCCGAAATGGGCTCGCGGACGCTATAAAAGCGAGGCGGACTCGGGGGATCACGGCCTACCAGCAGCAACAACAAACGGCGACAGCGAGCGCATCAAGCACGCACGCAGCGCAGCAGCAGCAGGCCAGGCAGTGCCAGGGATACCACCACCCCCACCCCACCTCACCTCACCTCAGCTCACGCAGCCTTCATCCTCCCCGGCCGGCGCTCCCTCGTCTCTGCCTCCGAAAGCCGCGAGCTTGACCGCCGGGGCTTTCGGGAGAGGAGGGGTTTCCGGTGGCGAAGGAAGTTGTGTGTGGCTCTGCCATCGCCTTCCGGAGCCGTGGAAGAAGAGGGTTCTTGAGGGGTTTTAGGCGAGCTCGGTGGCCAAGTCAAATGCGAGCGGAGTGATGTGGCCCATGGAGGAGGAGATGTTCGTGGCGGTGAGGCGGACGGAGCACGTCAAGGTCACCTCCCGGGCGGTGGAGGTGGCGCCGGCGGCTGCCAAGGGGAGGGAAGTGGCCGGAGGCTCCGCCGTCGCCGGCCCCCGGACGGTGCGCGTCTTCTGCGACGACTTCGACGCCACCGATTCGTCCTCGGACGAGGCGGAGGAGGACGCCGCCGCGCGCCGGAGGGTGAAGCGCTACGTGCAGGAGATCCGGCTGGAGCGGGCAGCGAAGGAGGACGCGCCGGCCGGGAGGGCCGCGCCGTCCTCGGCGGCCGCGACGGCTGGCGCGGCTGGGGGAGAGGCCTCGGCTGGTCCTCCCCGGGCGGAAGAGGAAGTCCGACGCCGCCGAGGCGGAGCCCCGGTTCCGCGGCGTGCGGCGTCGGCCGTGGGGCAAGTACGCCGCGGAGATCCGCGACCCGTGGCGGCGGGTGCGGGTGTGGCTCGGCACGTTCGACACCGCGGAGGAGGCCGCCAAGGTGTACGACTCGGCCGCCATCCAGCTGCGCGGGCCGGACGCCACCACCAACTTCGAGCAGGCGGACGAGGCGACCGCCGCCGTCCCCGACGAGGTCGCGGAGCGCTTCCCGCAGCCGCCCGCGGCGGCCCCGGCACCAGCGGCGTCCAAGAACGCGTCTTCCTCTGCGACGTCCTACGACTCCGGCGAGGAGTCCCACGCCGCGGCCGCGTCCCCGACCTCCGTGCTCCGCTCGTTCCCGCCCTCCGCGGTCGCCGACGACACCTGCAGCAAGGTCGCAGCCAAGAAGTCGGCTTCGGCGCCGGCGCCGGTGCTCCCAGCAGCGCCTGCCCCGGGGACCGACGAGTCTGCCGGCGGCCGCAGCAGCCTGTTCGGCTGCCCCTTCTCCGCGGACGACGACTGCTTCGGCGGCGAGTTCCCGCCTCTGTACACCGACTTCGACCTGCTCGCGGACTTCCCGGAGCCGACGCTGGACTTCCTGGCGGACATCCCGGACGAGCCGCTGTCCCTGGCACCGTCGATCCCGGAAGGGAGCCCCGAGGAGCTGCCGTCCGACGCGGAGCCGGCGTCGCCGGGGAGGTGGCAGCAGGTGGACGACTTCTTCCAAGACATCACCGACCTGTTCCAGATCGATCCTCTGCCCGTCGTCTAGCGCCCCCGCCCCGGCCAACTCTCCGCGCACCGGATTCGCCTAGTCCGGCCAATTTTGTTTCCGTCGTGTTGTTTCTATTTTCTAGCTGCCTGTATTCTTTTAGCGTAAGAAGATGAGATAAAGGGAGGTGTCAGGCTCGTCCGGGCAGCGTTGTGGCCGCCGCCGCGTCTGCCATGGCTAGCTGGGCACCACCATCCCCCGGCAAGGAGGAAGAAGAAATGAGTCCTTGGTCGGGGACGAGCGAGACGGCTGACTGTGCCCCTCGCTCACCGAGTTATCAGTAATCGGCGAGAGAAAATTAATGAAAAGCTATGAGTATAATTAGCAATTCGTTTCCAACGTGTTGTCTGTCCCTGCTTCTGTCTGACGCCTCCTCGCGTGGGTCGTGCCGCCGGTTCCCGGTGGTTGCTCGACGCGGGCGCCGCGCGACGGCGGGCGACGGACGGCGCGCGGGCTCCCGATACGGCCCGCGATTTGCTGGCCTCCGCCCCGAGGCCGTACTCGCTGCAGTAAATGCTGGAGCCGGTGGTGGTCGTAGGATCGCTGCTGGGGGCACCGGCACATTACCCACGTCCATTTGCTGATTGGTGGCCACGGCGCGTGTGTTTTTCTTTTTGCCCTTTCGCGTGGCCGGGCCGTGGAAACTTGCGCCGGGTTGCGGAGTTTCCGTCGGGCGCGGAGCGGCGCGGCTCGAGGCTTCTTGGGCACGCCCAGCCGTTAAGCGAGCGGTCGAGAAATGGGCGAGGCGTCGCCGGCGTCCGGCGAGCGGAGGTGTTCAGCGCGGCGGCCGGCGACAAAAGTCTGGCGGAGGGGCGTGGGGGGATTAGGAAAAGGCTGTGCTTTGGGTTGTTATTAAACTCTTCAAAACTGACCTGCGCTCTTTTCTCGTGGGCAGCGCAGAGCAGGGCGCGAGCGTGGCTGCCCGCCGTGCCGTCGGCTGGCTCTGGCACCGTGCGTGGCCCGTGGCCTGGCCTGCAAATCCCCCCTCTTTCAGTCTTTCTTGTACTCTTTTGACCACCTTTGGGCTTGCACGGCGGCCAGGATGTCCCGCTTGTACTGTGCTCCTCCTACATACAGTAAGCGTGCATGCAGTCCCGTTCAAAATTCAAAAGCCGAGCAGTCTAGGTACTCCCGACCAAACCTTTGTTAGTGTTAGCGGCAGCGGCAGCCACGTCGGTGCGAAGGCAGGAAGCACACTAGCACCGTTTGCATTGGCACAAACATGGAAAGACAGCGGCGTGGCTCCTTTCTTTTGGAAGGAAAGAAAGGCTACTACCCGGGCAGGGCGTGGCCGGGCCGGGACGAGATCGGCCGGCCGCCGAGCGGCGGTGTCCTCGTCGCCTTTTTAGGAAGGAGACGGGGAATTCTCTTCTCCCCTCTTTTCGCTCTCGTCCCTTTCTGTCCAGCACCCGGCGTTCACGTCGCACGGGCCACCACGGCTGTTCCATGGCCATCCGGCCCACCGCCTGCCTTTGGTTTGGGTATCTTGTTGATCGCCTGCAGCTGCGCAGGGACAGGGGCAGGGGCAGGTCCGCAGCCGCACCAAGGACGTCGCCGTGCCGTGCCGCAGCTTTTTACGAGGGACCAGACCAGCCGGTTGGTCGGAATCTCTTCCCCGCATTGTCTTTTTCTGGCCATCGCCGCTCGCGACGGGAGCCGGAGCGGTGTGCCGGACGCCGACGTCGCCGACGCGCCGGCGCCCCCCGCCGCGCTCGCGGGAGCGAGAGAGAGCCTCGACTCGCCGAAAAGAGCAAACTTTACATATCGTACGAGTACAGACTTTTGCGGGCATGGACGTGCTGCCAGCAGAGTCGAGGAAACAAACGGTCCAGAGCCGCCGTGGCGGCCACGTCCTTGGCGACGGCGACGGCCACGGCAAGGCGGCGATGCCCGCGTGGAGAAACAGCCCCGGGACCCCCACACCTGCGTCCAGCCGCTAGCAGAGTTGTCAAAGAAGCAAAAGTGTCATGGTCCTCGTCGGACCCTCGATGCCAGAGGACTGGAGGAGTAGAGCTGCCTGGCAACCGTGTGGCGGGGAGTGTACACGACGGACACTGGCGTTGAGATTGAGATCTTGGTTCGTGCGCTGTCTCGTGGAAGAAGGGAAGACCCGTGTGTCACGTTCACGTCCCCTCCACCGGGCACTGCACGCGCTCGTGTCTCTCCCCCGTTGGCCTACTCGTACAGTATGCCCTGGCCTAGCGGCCTAGGCCTGCATGCCTCCCGTACTGCGTGTCCTGTGGAGGGACTATCCGCACTCGTGGCCAGGTCTGCAGCGAGTGGGATTCCATCGACAGCGTCAGCCGTCACCGTCAGCGAGGGGGCCGGTCGCGTGGCGTGCCAAGCAAGCGACGCGACGGCACGGCACCGGTAAACGCGCGGCGCAGAATGTTGGAGCGCCCCGCCCCGCCCCGCCCACGCCACGTCGTGCATTCACCACGACGCCGCAAGCCCCCGTCGCAGCGGAGAAAACAGACACGCAAAACACCACGGAGCCGAGCCGCGGTCACGTCTCGTTTCACATTCGTGTCGTGGACTTGTGGCGCCTTGCCGGCTGGACGTACGTCGGGCGCCGGCCGGAGACCAGAGCACAGATGAGGCTGGCCGGCCGGCCGACGAGCGGGAGGTCAAGTGGGCGTCGCCGTCGCGGCCCCGGCCGGCCGTGGTGGTGGCCAGGCCAGGTGTGCCGACCAGTGTTTCCTAGGCGGGGGCGCGCGGGCACGCGACGCACGTGCGCCGTACGCTGCCGGCTGCCGCTCCGGGGCCGTCGTGTGCCTGGCGGTGTCCGTGCTCGGGCCGGGGGCGGCTTTGAGTGCGGAACAAGCTAAGCTGTCCGGAGCCGCGGAGCGCTGTGCTGCGTGCTGGTGCTGACGCCGCGGCGGCCCGCCCGGTCGGCCCGCGGCGGACGGACAGAGTGCAGGAGTGGCCAGGCATCGTCGTGTTGGCTGCATTGATTCGTACTACTCGGACTCTGCTGCTGCTGCTGTTCACTGTCTCCGCGGAGTCAAAACGCCTGGGGCCGGGCGTGGGGTCCGGCCAGGCATGTGTGAATGTGTGCTAGTGCCCGTACTCGTACGTGACACAACGCGATCTCTTTCCTGTCCGGCGGTCCGTCCGGCTGCTTGGATCCGGCCGGCGACAGATCTTACCGAAAGGCAAGGCCACCGGTGCGGTGCTTTTCTGTCCTGGCCCGTGGAATTCCAGCATTTCCACTCTCACTCAGGTCCCATTTCCCCCCTCGGTCTGTTTCTCTTGTTTCCTGGTTCACATCTGTCGTTGGTCAAATGAAAACAGAAAGAAAAATGTCAAATGAACGAGGAAGGTTTATGCTACGGCCAAGAACAGTACTAGCTCCATCTGGGCATTCAAAATTCGCAGCAGTAAGCCGCTTTCAGAGCATGTATGTAGCAGTGGTACCGGTGGTGTGCGATTGAAGAAAGAAGCGTGATGGTGATGTTGCTAGAAAGGTGCCCCCACCCCTTTTTTTTGGTTTGTTGTTCCCGGCCTAGAACGCTTTGTTAACAACGCTCGTGGAGTCGTCGTGATCTACTATCATACTCGTTGCAAGTAGCTTTACTGTGCACGAGTGCCGCGGAGCCAATGAGGACGCCTGAGATATTTTTCGTCCAAGCTTGGGAAGTCACCACCACCTGTTAGTTAAGCTATGCTATGCGGCGACGACTTTATATATATTTTATATAGGGTTTTTCGGTTTCTGCCATTACAATTCTTCGATTTCGGAAATATGCCATTACAATTCACCTATTCGAAATTTGCCATTACAATTCTTTCTCTACCCGAGTCTTGCCATTTTCTCGTCTTTTCGAGTGACTAGGCCCTTTGTCGGACCCGTATACTTATGCGTATCTCGCTTCTCGTATCTCTAGTCGCCGGTGTAGTGGGCCCCACTCGTCGGGTTCTTCTTCAACCTCCAGCTCGTGGGAGGAGTGCCGGAGGGCGCCCTGCTACGCAGCGCGTCTTTGTCCAATGGCGTCGGCGCTCTTCTTTACGCCGCGCGTGATGGCCAGCATTCTTCTTTCAGCTTGCTGCTCCTCCCGCCCGAGGGCAGCGGCGGCTTCGCTGCTTCGCTTGGCGGTGGCAGCGGCGGCTGCTGCCGCGTGCTCCGCCCGGCGAACGCGCGGCTGCCGGCTGCTGCGTGGCAGCCCGGCGGCAGCAGCTGCTCGCTGGCGCCCGCCCGTGTAGTCTGGCCGCAGCCCGGCTGCTCTTCAGCGCGGGCCTGTGTGGCCATGGGCGGCGCCAGGGGTATGCCCCTGTATGCCATGACATACCCATGATTTGGGACAAAAAAATCAATAAGTATACACATGTATATGTATATGTATATTAATGCATTTTTCACGTATACTAGTAGTGATAGAACTTGACTTCCTGCAGCCATGAAGGAAAGAAGCTCAGCTGCTCATTTTCCTAACTCCCCTGCTCAATCGCCCCCCTGCCCGGTGCCCCTTTCCCTGCTTTCGGCGCACATGCGGTCGCACTCAGCCCTCGGCTGCTCGGCGCCTCCGCCATTCTCGCGCCGGTCACGGACGATGCCGCGGCACCTCCCTATTCTTGCGGCCGGTGCGGCGGGCAGCACCTCGCCACTTTCCCCTTCCCCTCTCCCTCGCCGTACACCCTGGTCGACAAGCCCTTGTCCTGCAGAGTCCGAGTCCCAACTGGCGTGAAGCCATGAAAAGAGCCGACCCACGGGCCACCGGCGGTGGTCGGCGGCAGGCTACGGCGGCGGTGCCGCCCAGAACCTATGCGAACAATATTATATTGTTTACAGGATTCTTAAGTTGGTGCTAATTGAAAGAGTGTTTTCCACTATTAATTATGTGAATAACAAACAAAGAAACAAAATGGATGATGAATATGTGAATAATTGCTTGGTTATATTTATTGAGAGAGAATTCTTCAATCAAGTCAAAAATGAGGATTCGTCAATTCTTCCAACAAAGGGATCGCAGAGTTTGTATCGTAGTAACTGTTACTATTTTGTAATATTTTTTAATTATTTATGTTTCAAACTTGTACTTTGGTTATTATTATATATTTGCTAAATGTTATGACCATTATAACTTATCGTCCATTGTATTGCATATTTACTTCAAAATTTGGCATACCCGGCCGCAAATTTCGGCTCCGCCATGTGTGTGTGGCGGCATTCTTCTTTGCCACGCCCCGTGGTGCCTCGCCGCTACGCCTTGATGCGTGGCGGCGGGGCGCTCGCCCGCTCTTCGTGTGTCCGTGGGCGGTGGCGGTCGCAGCTCTCGTCGAGTGGAAGATGGCGAAGGTTGAAGAAGAAGGCGGCGTGTGGGACCCACACGTCGGTGATCGGGAGTAGAGAAGCAATAGGACTTTTTTTGTCTATATACGGAGGATGTACGGTCTGACAGTGGGCCTAGGCAACCGGAAGACGTAGAAAATGGCAAGAATCAGGTAGAGGAAAAATTGTAATGGCAAATTTCAGAATAGGTGAATTGTAATGGCATATCTCCAAAATTAAAGAATTATAATGGCATGAAACCAAAAAACCCTTTTATATATACTACTACTAGTAATGCACAGTGTATGACTAGTGAGATGAGAGTGAGACTACTAGTACTAGTACAGTAGGTGTACTTCGTGGGCATGAGTTACACTTGTCCCCATCCAGCAGCCGGATTTGCTTGTCCCGCTTTCGGTAACCCCGGCCCTACGCCTACGCTGCGCACGATGGAGGAGCTACACCTACCCCTGGCTGTGCTACCTCCCGCGCTCGCTCGGGAAGCCGGCGGCCGGCCGCACAGGCCAGGCCACACACAACGACGCAACGCCACGAGCGAGATAGGGAAAGCTGTCCTGTGATGTCGAGTGCATAACTAGTTAGCTTTTTAGTAAAAGCTTGCGCTTGCTGTGGCTATGATTAATTATTCAGCATACCCCTATCTAATGTTGTAATGCATCAATCAGCACAAGTAATAAGCTGGCGCACTACTGGAGGATTACCAAGTGATCGACAAGCAAGGAAGAGCAAGAGAAGAGTCACATGTACGTACAGTACTAGTAGCACACAGTTCAGTTCAGTTCGCAGTCCAGTGGGCAGCAGGTTTGTCATTCACTCATGCAGTTAAACAAAGCTCTGCTGACCTGGCGATGTTTGAATCGTTCCTGCCTTCCTGGTCGTGGTACGTGCCGCCGTTCGTTCCGCTCGTGGCGTCGTCTTCCATCGTGCACAGGGCACGGGACGGATAAAATATACTAGTACTTAGGTTCGTTCCATCGCATTGGTCCACTCAAAAGCTACTGCTGCTACATGGACTCCGGCCGCGGCACTGCTGCATCCGCATGAGTGCGTGCAGTGCATGTAGGAGCAGGACACGGTACGGCGCGCCAGGCCGGGCGCTGCTGTGCTGGGCACGGGCGGCCCGCGGCTTGCATGGAATGGGTCAGTCACGCACGGCCTGGCTGCGTGCCGGATGCGGCACGAAGAAGAGAAGCAAAGCGCGCGACGCCGCCACGCCGGGCAGGGGTGGGCTGCGACGGCCGACGGCCGACGGCCGACTGGGCGAGGAGGGCGACGACACCGACCGCAGGCGCGGACAACAGCCCGGCCGGCCGCGCGCGGTTAGCGTTAGGCAACGGGAGCAAGAGAGGGCGACAGGGACGGAAGACAGGGACAGCGCTCCATCGGCAGCGGCAGCAGCCATTTTGTCGTGCCCGTCGGCAGCTTCCCCCGCCCGGCCGCTCACCTGCTGGCCCCGCCAGCCACGGACCGCGGGACGATCCGCCGGCGTGCTGCCAAGCTTTGAAACTCTACGTATACGTGAGCTGTGGCATTAGAATCTTTGTCGCCCGGCCGCGTTGACGGACGGCAAACAATCCTAACAACGAACCCTGTGTAGTTGTGTTGCCAAACCGAAAACGTTGGAAACCCAGTGATCGAATGAAGGGTGTCCGAGCCCCATCGGGTCCATGATTCATCAGCACGAGTGGACTGGTGTGCTGTCCGGACCGGACCGGCCGGCCGGCCGGCCGAACAGCAGTCAGCGGTGTCACTGTCGGTGTGCTCGTGGTCTCAGGCCCATGATGAGAATCGAGAGAGTGAGGCTACGGTCGGTGACGGCCCCGGCGCACGCAGCTCCTGTCGCTGTTCCCACGCCACGCCGCGCCTGCCGCTGCCGGCCGGCCGGGCCGGCCAGCGCCGTGCGGCGACGAGAATAAATAAAATACCAGCCGCCCGCCCGCCCGCCCGTGCCCAGCCGAGCCGAGAGCCCATCGCCGCCCCATCGTGGTGTCGTCGTGCGCCTACGTACGACGTCGCGTGCGTGCGTGCGTTGCGTTCGTTCGTTTTGTATCTACAAAATTGCCGCGCGCAGCTTCTGTTTCACGGAACCGAGCAAAGGTGATGCCGCCATGCGCCGCGCACGTGTGCTGCTGCCACAAGTGCCCTGCGTGCGTGCCGCGGTCGCCTTTTCCCGCCGGCCGTACCGGCGTACCGTGCCGCGGGAGTGGAGGAACCACGGCAGCGCCGGCCGGAGCCGCGCGCGGCGTCGTGGCCGGGGGCGCACAACGGACGACGACATTGATCGACGCATCGGGCTCCCGCTCCCCTGTTTTCTGGAAGCCCGAACTTGAGGCCATACAGGTTCCGAGGGCAGCCCGACCGCAGTCAACTCTGCTGCTTCAAACACGTGCTAAATCTTGAGGACGCCACGCCATTTGAATTTATAGTTTTTTAAATATAATAATAAAAAACATCCAGGTCGCCATTTCGATTTCAATAAACTGTTTGTTTTGTGAGCAGTATACATACTCTGCGTATAGATAAATAATATGCAATGCAGGCATCTCTGAGACAAAGGGTGCAACCGATGATGGCGCGGAAGAAGTTGTGCCGCAGCACTTGAAAACCAATCATGCCTGCCAAACACAAAGGCTCTGAAATCCCTGCAAAATTAAAGGCGGCCAGCCGGGCACTCACTCCTCCGATCAAATGTACTGTAATCAGGAATGCATGCACTTCAAAGAAACTTGTGTCTTTTTCCTTCTCTACCATATCCCTTGCCCCTTTCTGCAGAGATAACATCAAATAGCAGGCGACCTCATCATTCCCAGTCATAATCTCCAGGAGAGGGACATCTCATTTGACTACTCCCATATTTGTGTGGTGGTCCTGTATCAGCCTCATTTCCTGACAGACACTTGTAAAAGACTTTCTTTCTTTCATTCTAGGAAGCCAAATAATATAATTCCTCTTCAATTAGTTTTCTCGGCCGGTCGATTAGTAGGAGAGGCACATTTCCACAAACTGATAGGCACGTGAATGCCTGGATGCATGAATGAGTCTGTAAAACATCGTTTCAGTAGATAGATAGATGCAGCCATGTCTGAACAACAACTAATCAGGAGCCGAAATATCTCCAGAAGACCAACAACAGCAACAGCTGCTGCTGCTGCCACCACCACTGCAGTACTACGGCGTGCGTTGGTAGACGTAGTACTGAACCCACATGGACCACGCAAATTGCGGCAATTTGGTGGTGGTCCTTGACTTGTTTGTAAAAACCACAAACACAAAGACGCCATGGCCGTTGCTTTCCCTGCCCTGTTACTTCTCTCTGTCTCGCACACACAGTACATAATATATGGTTCTGGTTTTTTCTGATAAATTGGCTAGAGAGTAGATACATGTTATTAGCTACTTTGTGTGTAGTACATCTGGTGAAAGTGACGGGAGCAATGAGCAAGACAACTGAGCTTTTTTTTTTTTCCTTCACATGTTCTGTAATAAGGTGCTGCAGGAGAAGAATGGGTCGGCTAAAGTCATTGCGTTTTGCCACGGAAAGCGGCGAACGCATCATCGTATTAGCAGAGATCTGCCTTGCGTTTTGCGTTTGGACTTTGGATGCATGCATGCATGCCCACAGACAAAAGAGGCTTATCTTATCTCTCTGTGACTTTCCAGGAAAAATCTCAGGACCTTCAGCCCATCGATCTAGTAGTGTCTAACTTCAGCGAAGTTAGAGCATGCATGATGTACTTACATAATAAAGCCACAAAGGCTAGAGACTGTAGTCGCTGTCGGGTAAAGCAGAATGAAGGGTCAACCTGCAACATCCCTGGAATTTAACAAAATCTTCAGTTTTTGTCAACATTCAGAGGCAGTAGATTTTAATTTGACAAATGCTTGTATCTTGTAGTATATTGTCTGGCTTCTATATAGGTGTACTATTACAGTACTACCTTGTGATGTAACCAAACAGAAGGTACATACTGACATCCAAAAACAATGAAAAAAAAAAAAAACTTTCTCCGGTCTGTCCAAGGAGTATGAGTGGCACGGTAGTATCTCAGAGAATGTAAGTGCACACAGCTAATCTCCGTTGCAAAACAGACCACAAGCTAGGCTCCAAACAAGAACGCCATGCCACTTTTAACCCGGCTTCCTCGCCAAGGCAGAAGAGTACTGGCTCTGTGTTGACCAGTCCTGCGGTAGCTTCAAAGCTGAAAGCTTTTGGAATTGGAACGTTTACAGCTACAGACCACCGTTTGGGGTTAAAAACAGGAGCTGCTACAGACCACCGTTTCAGGTTAAAAACAGGAGCTGCTGCTGTATAGCCTTGTGATCCTTTATTTCCGGTTCAAACGCTACACCGCCCTTTGCCTTTGCGGTGCTCTTTTTGAAAACCTCACTTTATTCTCTGTTGCTGTTTTTTGCCCCAAATCTGCAACTCTCCAAGCATATAATGGCATATGCTTTGAGTAAAATTTTGCTCGGTGTTCAAATCCTACAGGTTGTAATGGTAATAATGTAATGTAAGCAAGCAGGAACATTATACCCAACAGAAGCAGCCAAGCAAATGAAGCTCGGTTCCATCTTTTGAATTGTCTCCACTCTCTCCCTCACTTGGTTTGCTATTGCTTGTTTGGAAGGTTGCTGCTGCTCCGCAGCTTCTGCCATGGGTAGGGTAACTGCACGCGCAAGAATACAACACCCTTGTAAAGCTGGGCTTCTTGGGCCTCTCATACGTTGCTTGCATCTATCCCTTTCGCAGTGCCAGCAGCAAGGAATGGACCTTTTCTGCACTTGGCACTCAGATAGGCTAGAGGCAGCGCTTGCGGCTTCTTTCACAGTGTCACATGATGAAAGAAGAGCTTGGCTCTTCTGCGAGCGAGCGGAGCGGAGCGGAGCTGTGGACTGTGGTGTGCCCAATGCATGCGGCACAGGAAACATGGAAGCGAAGCTCTTGCGGCAAGCATGCATTGGTGCTTCACTTTTTTTGGCTTTGGTGCCTGCGCCGGCCGGTTTCCCTGCACCTACCTGCACGTCTCCGGTCTGTTCCGGGATTGGGGAAGGGGCGTCTCTGCTTCATCAGTTGGCCGGCCGCTTGCAATGCCGTTCTCCACGCAGACCGGTGTGTGTGTTCGTTCATGTGGACACAGAGGGAGCAGAAGAAACAGGACTGCCATCACGGGTGTCTTTTTTATTTTTACCATGCCTTTATTTTTTTCCCTACTGTAGCTACAATTCTTCTGCTGGTCAGTCAGGCAATTCAATGCAGAATGCAGAGACAGGTATTACAGGGCGGGCAGGATTTTGTTTCTGTAGCTTTTTCACCATGTGAGAAAAACCGTTGGGGAGCTGCAGCACAGTGAGGAAATGCAGGCAGGCACCAACAACAAACAGGGCCACATGTCCTTTCTTCTGGTTACCATCCATGGTGATCATATATTATCCCTTGAGCAGTCCAGCAGCTGGGGTGCAAGCAATTGCCCAGCACTGGCATCAATGGGCCTCAGGAGGGCCGTTGCGACCAGTGAGAGGAACTGCCTAGTGGTGCCTAGTAGTACTGTACTAGTGTGGGAGGAAGACCCAAAGGGCAGAGTTGCATTCCATCCATCACTTCATTCCATTCATCATCATATCGTCGTATCATACGGGCATACGGCTTTTAGATTCTGGTTGTCCTTGCTGTACCTGTAGGAAATCTCGGCTGCAGATTTTTGGGCCACTCTCGGAATCTCCTGTTAAAGTAGGAGTAGGACTGTAGGAGTATGATGAGTAGTAGTACTGGCACAGGTACAGGTACAGGTACAATAGTCATGTTGGGAGATCGGCAGTATGGCACCACACTACTAGCATACTGTAGGTGTTGTTTAAGGATGAATTGAACCGCTGAAACTGAAGATCAAGATGGTACTGGCCCTGAGCAAGTGAGCAGTGAAGTCGTACGTACATGGGTACGAACCCAACAGGCATTGGTGAGGGGTGGTTGAACTACGTACTCTGAATTTCTTTTTTCTTCTTCTTTTTTTTTTTTTTGAAGAGATTGAACTCTTTTTTTGAAAGGGTTGAAGAGATGAACTCTGAATTTTACTGGGAGCAGGAGCAGAGCAGCGCTGCATGCAGTGTGTCGCCCTGCCAAGGCTGCATTTGCCTTGCCTTTCATCGTATCCAATGTGTATGGCTACAGAGAGTACCTAGTCTGAGTGAGGTGTGCAGCAGGCTAGCAGTCTCAGCTGAGCAGCTTCAAGCTGCTGCTCCTGAAGGATCTCAGCTCGTTCGCGTGCACGTACAATCGCACATCGGCACATGCATGTTCTCGAGTGCACTGCACAACTCCAACAGGCGCACATCACGTACATACGCACTCGCTGTGGGGATAAAAAAATACGGCGAATGATGGAGGCGTACTTTCTCTATCTCATGGACTTTGTCGTTGGAAAACCGTGCCCCCCTAAAAAATACGTTTTTTTGACGACATACTCCATGGGACGAAGGGAGTAGATGATACTAGGGCCTTGTTCAGTTCGTAGATGTTAGAAAAAGTTACAACTGTAGCATTTCGTTTGTATTTGGCAAATATTGTCCAATCGTGGCCCAACTAGGCTCAAAAGATTTATCTCGTGATTTACAATAAAACTGTGTAATTAGTTATTTTTTTCACTAACATTTAATGCTCCATATATACGGGTAGAAATTGATGTGATGGAGAGAGACTTGAAAAATTTACAATTTCCATGGGAACTGAACAAGGCGTAGGTTGTCGAAGTGCCTCAGGAAGAGGGGGCGTCGCGTCGATCGCCAGGCGAGGCGAGGCGTGGCGTACGGAGTATCTCGCCTCGCGGTCGCGGGGATCGATGTGGGTGCCTGTGGTTGTGGGCGGCGACAGCGACGGTACGTGGACGTGCTGCGCCTGCGCGCGCGGCGGCCAGGGGATGGGATGGGACTATGGGATCTTGCATTGCCTGCGGTGCCCTGTACGCGGCCACCGGCGGGATCGGAGGACACGGCCGGCCGGCCGGCCACGCATTGCACCGGCTGGCATGCATGTGCAGACATATCAGCCTGCAAAAGCGTGCTCTAGTGTACGTAGTGGGTGGACTGGCCCATGGTGCAACACAACACAACACAACACCCGTGGCTCCTCAGCTCTGAACAGGCCCATGCAGTCAGTCATGGACGGCCTTGGCCTGGCGTCTCCGGCTCCGGCCACGACGAAATGATGGGGCCTGCCATTGGCCTGGCATATATGCACGGTCGCTCTGCCGACGGCAGGCATGCCCCGCCACTTCCCCAGCGAGCATTCGAGCAACCACCATGCACGCACGACGGCACGGCACGACACGGGACCAGACGACGCGCACCGCCAACACACCCACCCAGCAAAGGCAAAGGCAAAGCTGCCCTTTTATGGCAAGTCAAGGAGGCCGAGCGCGAGACCACCATTGTCCGGCGGCCAGGAACGGCATGGCATGACACGGTTGTTTCTTGCTACGTGCAGGATCTGCTGCTCTGCTACAGTTGGGCCCGTTTCAGAGGATAGCCACCCTTCTTTGTCATTCACTACACGACCTCTTTCTTTTTTTTTTTTTTACTCTTCCTCAACCACGGGAAGTAACTGCTTGTGGTAGAATACGATACGATACGACGGATACGCCATGCCATGCGTTTTGTGAGGCCTGAAACTAACACACACAACACACTCCAATTCCTGGTGTGGATTTTTTTTTTTTTTTTGAGAAAATGGAGTGGATGCTTTACGTGTTCATTCGTCGCCACAGGCCGCTTCTAGATGGGCCGTGCTTTCGGCCCAGCCCATGCCTGCTGTAGTGCTGATTTCGCCAGGTGGGAATTAATCCACAGGTTAGTTATGGGATTTGCTATTTAACAGGCGCCTGAAATTTCTCTTCTTCTCAAGTAAACCATGGGATTACTAGTGCATGTCTTCATCTTTTTTGGAAACCCCTCCTTGGGTCAGCTTAAGATTCAGGCGCCTGTAGCTTAGGAAGTGTGATTAGTTTACAAGCATATTTTAAGCATGTCTTACGATGGTACAGCAGGGAAACATATTTTAAGCATGGTACACCTGCCAAGCCAAAACGTTCAGGAAAACCATTTTCATTCTTCAAGGTGGTGGAAGAGGTTTAAGATAGGGTAAGCAACACTCACGGCAACAAACAGACAACATGAGACTGGCAAGGTCACAGGCAAGGTACACCTAAGAACCATCATCTCATCACGGAACAGTGCCAGATGGATTCAATTCAGCAAAAGGTCTATCATCAGGGCATCTTCAGCAACAAAAAACGCCAGCCAACATAGAGCAACAAACTAAAGTCATATGGTGTGCACATATACATGGCAAGAAACCAACTCCAAGCTGAGCAAATGTAACAACACCAACAAAGGTTCTCCTGCCTAAAGGGATGCAGTTCACGATCAAAACCAATCGAAATGACAACAGACATCAACTAAACTCAACTGATCTGCAATATTACCTACACACGAGAACAACCTTCTACTGCGATACTATGTCCTAGCCAATCATGTACAAGCAACAAATGAGGTGATGCAAAATCATTCAACCCCTGGCTAGTGACACATCAAGACGACCTGTTCTAGTGCCACTTGGAGATGTTCCCAACCGCGATGAATTCTTCTTCTCACTGATCCTCCTGTAGCTGTAGCTACCAACTCCCGGACTGTGTGCCCCTGAAGCTAACCACCGCAACTGCAGCACTGTGACTATGCCGATTGCTAAAGCTGCACCATTCCCTAATGCACCACCCAAACTCTTGAGATTGAAACTGCTCCCTGCAATAGCAAGACTAGAAGATACCATCCGCGCGAAGAAATTTGGACCCTTTGCAGTGTTCTTACTGGAACTGTCAGCACACTTTTCAGGCTTGGTAGCTGACAGAGAAGGCCAAACATCCTGGTAGACATTGCGGACAAAGTCGGATGCCTCATCTATGACTTCGTGATTTTTCCCATGATGCTCTTTTAGTCTTATAGCAAGCATGATGCGGCTCTGCTCCAATCTTGCTAACGCAAAATCTCGTTCTGCCTGTTGCTGTGACTGCACAGCCTGCAAAGGAAGTGGCACTGTGCAGTTAGGCAATGCAAAAATTGGAAATGCTGACTAAAAGCATTAACATGGTTATTCTTTATAATAGGCACAGGACGCACAATATAGATTGTAATAAACAACAGAATTTATTGTACAAGTTTATCTATAGAAATGGAATGTTTAGATTTCAGAGCAGTACAGAAATATGAGACATTTAACATCTAGATGCAACTGCAGCTCAAATTTGCAATATTGAAAGGGAGGCTGAATCCGCATAATGATAAGCAACTGTAAACATAAAGGGTAGCATGTAATAATACAATTAGAGTTGACCTTTTGTTCATGATCATGGTATGGTACAGACAGACCAATCCAAATGTGCTTATGCACTCAGCTACATGCCTATATCACTGTAACAATACAAGGAGTAGAGTTTTTCGCTTTTTTGTTCATAAATAATCATGATATGGTACAGACTGACTGATCTAAATTACAAATGTGCTTATGCACTCAGCTATATCCTATATGACTGTAATAATACAAATTAGAGTAGAGCTTTGTTCATAATCATGATATGGTACAGAGTACAGACTGACCGATCCAAATTACAAATGTGCTTATGCACCGTAATAATACAAATTAGAGTAGAGCGTTGTTCATAATCATGATATGTTACAGAGTACAGACCGACCGATCCAAATTACAAATGTGCTTATGCACTCAGGCATATCACTGCCTACTTGCTTGAAACCACCAAACATCACCATGAACTTGCATCACACATATGACCTTTATATCACACAGGATTAACAACAAGGACTGGCTACAAGATGGATGCAAGCCAATTGTCCAAATAACATTTTATTTAAGAAAACAATTTGCCCAACCACATGCAGATCTGCCTATTACCGATTCATCCAAGGTAATTCCCCTCTTCATCAGAAAATATGGAAAGTCGGCACCCCGCGATTGATTAGTTCCATTCTCAACAACGACCTAAACATGTGGTGACCGCACAAAATCCTACCGTGGTTTCAAGTCTCAACAATCACTCGCTTGAATACCATCCGCATTTCCAGTCACACCGAGTCCCAACACTAGACGAACATCCAATCAAAGAAACTAACGAACATTAACGAATTCGCAGCTCACATCGAGCACATAAGATCAGATCGCACGAGCAAGAGCGACGGTTAGCCCAGGAGTCGAGGAGGGAGGGAAGGTCAGGAGAGGGCTCACGAGAAAGCACTCGAACTGGTCCTCGAGGTCCTCGAGCGCGGCGCGGATGGCGTGCAGGCTCCTGGCCTCCTCTGCCAGGGCCGCCAGGGCGACGACCTCGTCACCGCGGCGCGCGCCGACACCCAGATCCCCGCCCTTGACGTACACGAGGCCGGCGGCGGGCTTGTCAGAGGCGGAGGCGCGGCGGCGGACGGCGCGCAGGAAGTGGGCGCGGGAGAGGGCGTGGATGGCGTCGCTGACCTTGTCGTGGAGGTCCCAGATGGTCTCCAGCACGGCCTCCGCCTCCTCGGGCCCCATCGGGAACCCTAGGCGCGGAGGGTTCTAGAACATTCGGACGCAGAGGGCTCGCTGATTGTTTCGATTTCGATTTCGAATCGAAAAGAGAAGAAGAGGCGGCGTTGGACTCCCTCAGTGGACTGGTGTGGGGTGACGAAAATTTGGTTTTGCGGCGGCTCCCTCGTTTTTAGCCGGGTCACAGTAACAGTAACTGCGTTTTTGCCGTTTTATACGCCGGTTATAACTGTTATTACCTCGGGTTGAAAATGTCCATGCTTAGATAGGGCCATCTCGTCTAGATTTGGTCTTGGATGAGTGGCAACTGACAAGGAGTGTCTGCATAGTCCTTGTGTTTATCTTCTACCATAATCGTGTACAGACAGTTACTGGGGATGCAAGGCAAGAAATGGATTGCCAAGAAATTGGTGGTTTTGTCACCACTGCTGATGTGCTTTGTAAAAATTGCTTAGCACCACCATTGGGGTGGCTGATGTGCTTTATTATGAAATCAAATGTCTAACATCGCATTGCTGCATCTGAACAACAATGGAAAGGTATTCATTTTGCAGAATGAAATCAACCCAACATTTTAGGGACAGCAACAATTGGGCCGTCGATAAATACTCCTGGCTCTGATCATATCCAAGATGACAATACATATATGTAAATCCCAGGCACATGGCGGCCTGACAAATAGATTCTAGAAGCCTTGATTGAAGGGCACAAAAACTGAAACAAATAAGCCTTTACAGATTCACATCCTGTTGGATTACATCGTTTCAAGGATTACTTCAAAGTTTCCAGCAAGAGTAAGGAAACATCTTAGTTTCAGAACTAAAGGTTTCATCTTAACGTTTCATCAACCATCTCTCTTAATACAAAACCTGGTTACAAAAAGTGTGTTTTCTTCAACGTCTCTTCCTTCTGCCACCCCCCTTCTGTTTACCCTTCCCCTTGTGCTTGCCCTTTCTCATCTTAGGTTCCGGCGCATCCCTGCCTGAAGGTTTTGGCGGCGCCAGAAGATGCTTGACGTCCAGTATACCATTCTTAAAGCGCCCTTCTGTGGCCCTAAGAACTCGATCCTCTGGTCTAGTCCTCTGAGCTTTGGTATTCTTGTCTCTCTTCCTAAAGATCCCAAGTAGTTTTTCCTGCATAGAGTTCTCATGTGTCACTCCTTGTTTATGTCCTTAACAACATGTTATAATAACAAGTGTACCAGATATGCAGTAGCATACCTCTTCCATTTTCTTTTGTTCTCTTTTCTTCAGATTCTTCAGAGCTGGCTTCGCGACACTTAACGGTGTGCGGTGCTTCTTAATGGCCTATTTCAGATAAAATAAACATTGAGATAATGAAAAAAGTGTCAAGCCAGAACACGCAGAGGTAAAGAAAATGAGATTACCTTTCCACCCAACTCAACCACTCTACGGTTCTCAATTTGCTTCCGCCCCTTGTATGTAGGGGCACCTAAAAAATGAAGCATCGAGTGAGCGATTGTACATCCCCAAATCCTTGAGATATAAGCGTTTATGAAAGATGGAACAATACAGGGAAAATTACAGATAAATTGAAGAAGAACGGCCACATAAACTGAAATCAAATAAGAAATATCCTTCTCTTTCCTGCGGAATGAAAAGGAACAACAATTTTGATGCCACTTTAACAGCATAAAAGGTCGAAAAATAATTTCATGAACAAGTTGCAGCCCTTCAAAACCAGATAGTAGAGGAACAAGGTGCACTGATGCAGCATTAATTTCTTTAGTTTACAGCTAATTAAACAAAAGACTTCACAAGAAGCTGCTCGACTCACCCAATATAGGTTTGAAAAGATGGAAAACTAATTTACATGCACTATTTTGCTGCATATGAATTTAATTTTAAATGGTTCACACTTACCTTGAGCAGCAAGACAGTTTGGTTTACAAATTGTTGTCAGTGCAACCTAACATATTTGGTAAGGCATGTAACCCTACTCCCTACCTTTAGATGGCAGAATGGTATAAAGTATAAAAAGGCACGAGGAAAAAACACTGCAATTTCTCTGTGTGTGGTATAGTCAAGGTACTATAAGTAGAGAGTGGCACAAACAGTTCTAGAGTAATTACCAATGATCTCAACATCTTTCAACAGCTTCATGATATCAATGTCAGGCTCCTCATCAGATGTGTCAGCAGAGTTCTCCAAAACTGGCTTCCGATACATATCTGAGAGACTTGATCCCTAGAGGGGAAAAACCGAAGAACATTAGAACGCCAGTGGGTTCTACTGTGAGCATGGAGGAATTGCAGTGCCAATAGAACAGAGATGTTCCAGAGACAAGGCAAGGGGACAAACCATGAAGCTGTGCCACTCTTTGCTGGCCGACGGCGCCCCAGGGCGGCGGGGCTTCCGGGCACCGGAGGCCATCGGATCGAAGATCACTTCCGCAGCCGCCTTGACAGGCGTTGGCTTGGGCCTCCCTTTCACCATCCTCTTGTTCTCCTCCCCACAGCCTTCAGGCCACGCGGGGCGGCGGAGGGCGGAGGTGCCGCACTGCTGGACGGGAGCTCGGCCGCCGGTGGCGCGTCGCAGAAGTCGCACTGGGAACGGCGGCTCAGGAATCGCGAGAGGCCAGACACGGTCGGCGTCGGCCGTCGGCGGCGCAACGGACGCGAGCTGCGAGGGAGCTGGACGGCCGCCTGTCCTGGTATGTCTAGGGCTGGTGGATTGGGCTCTTCATGGGCCAAATAGGATTGAGTTAGGCTACAACTGGGCCGCCAGGTGTCGGCATGAATATGGGCCGGTCCATTATCCCATCTTCACGGGGGCGCGCGACACCACGCGTTGGCTTGTTTAGCTTTCTGTCCCGGCGCGCCGCGCCTCTTTTTTTTTTTTTGAAACAGCCTTCCGGCAAGATTTTATTCATCTGAAAATATTGTTACATCGTTCGATAAAACTAGAAAAAATTGCACGGCGTTGCCACGCCTACCGATATTGGATTTGCTATATCTCTTAGGTAGCCTATGCAATCCGAATAGTCCTGAAACTTTAGTTCTAGTATATACCTTTTTTTTACATTTAAGTGAACTTATATGAAGCCTAAACTGCAGCAGTTTCTGGCTGTGACCAAGCATGCAATTTATCCAACACGTATCTCCGTGCAGGAACACATTAGTGTAGATATCAACAAAACATACAGCCATACAGGCCACCCTGCCTTTGGCTCACGTGGACCATGTCCACGGAAAAAGAAAAGGGGGAGAGGTGATGCCTAGCTGGTGGCTGCCGTGTGGGTCCCTTTGGGGTGGGGTGGCGCTGCCCCGTTGGTCCTTGTGACGTGGAGTTGGGAGAGTGGGCATCAGATTCCTCTGCCCGGCGTCCTTATCCTGTCGAGTGTCGACCGATGCGGACAGAGGAGAAAGGGTAGGGAGACAGAGAGGAGGAGGAGGAGGGAGGAGGAGGAGCATGGGGAGGGCCAGGCGACGACAGCGCTTTGCAAGGCGAAGGCGGTGGCTCTCGGCTCCGGCAGTCCGACGAGGGTCGGTTCCTCCTGTTCGGCGTTCAGGAGAAAGCAGAGCAGGGAGAGCGAGGGAGGAAGAAGAAGAGAGGGAGGGAGCGAGAGAAGAAGAAGAGGCAGCAGCGGTGAGCAGGGTGCGGTGGCGCCAGCTGGTCTCCGGTGCGCCTTGGTGCTGCTCGGCTCGGGCGCTTTGTGTATCGCCAGCGAGGGCGCAGCGCGAGAGCGGCCGAGGCATGGACGGCCCCGAAAAGCACGGGGCGGCGCTGGCATTCGGCAGGCCGGGATGGCAAGGCATTCAGGCGGCGTGGCCCTGGGCGCGTGGTGGTGGTGGCTTTCGCCACGGCGGCGAAGGCCGCCCACGGGGGGCGCGGCCTGCGCCTGCCGTGTCGGGAGAGATCGAGAGATTGAGAGAGAGGAGAGGGGATGGGGAGAGGTGCGCGTTTTTTTTCTTTTCCTTTTTCTAGCGATGAGGAGGTGAGAGCGTCGGGGCTGGGACTAGAAGCAAAGGCGGCAGGGAACTGCAGGTTGATTTCATTAAGATTTGAGGGCTTTTTTGCAAATTGACGGCAAATTGCTCGATCTGGGCCGTTCGTGAGCCCGATCCAACGGCTGGGACAGGCAGTTGACGTGGCCAAGCTCTCTAGCCAGAGCTTGGGCCTACTTTCGTCATTTAGAGATTGGAAAAATAAAACTTGGAGGTGAATCAGCCCATGTACAAAAGACTTTAGAAACAAAAGCTTGCCGCGCCTCCTTTCTGTTGCGTCTAATCTATTCTATCCTTAGCATGCAAGGCAGAGAGCAGCAGGTGCCTTGTGCAGTTTCAGGAATTAAATCGCGCGTGCGCTGGGGCGCCAGGAAACCTGCTGACATTGATCTGTTGTCTCTACTCTGAGAAAGCTTAGTGCTTAGTGTTCTACAGGTACTACTTGATGCCTCCACCTGATTACGCCCAACGTAAGCAAACTCTAGCAATGACACCTGATTACGCCCAGTGTCCCCGAATATATAACTGAGTTTTTAAAATTATTTTAAGTCAAAATTTCTTTAGTCCGATAACTTTTTATACACAAAATAAGTACCATTCACCAAAAAATATTGTATGAAAAATATATTTCAGGTTGCATGATAACTATATTAACATTGTGTCATAAATTCAGTGAACCTTATGACCTAGGACAACTTCAAAGGTAGTTTCATTTAGGGACGAGATGTCATATATTACTCTAAAGATAGATAGCCATAATAAAAGAAATAAAAGTAGGTGGCCAACTACTGAGATCTCAACAATGCATTTTCATTTGAAAGAAAAGGTGTGTCACAAATATCACCATCCATTGTTCGACCTCGACAACAATTGACAGGTGTTGGTTGCCATCATGCATTTGTGCGATATATTCATATATTATTCATATATATACGTCCTTTTGTTGTGATTGAATTCCCATCCTGCAGTATATTTATATTTATGTATATATATTTAATTAATAATAAAAGGAACTCTCATATATATATGGATATGGATCCAAAAGTCACCTTCCCATTTGTTTCAACTAACTCTATATATGCAAATGCAATGAGTGGGTTTTCAGTTGGTGGTTATGTGTGCACATAGCTTATTTCCCACTATCCTCGCTTCTGATTCCTCGGAGTCGGATCGGTGGCCATTATTATGCGTGTGCCTGCAAATCCGCATTTCCTTTTGTGTTGGCCCTCAGCACTTGCACTATATATATATATATCTATATAAAAATCTCAATTAGGTAGGCCAAAGCCCAAAATCAACTGCAAGTTTGTTTCTTCTATTGCTACTTTTAGAAATCCTTCCCACAGCGCCAAAGTGACTAATTAGCTAGCTAGTACAAGTATTCTTCTAGCTCTTTATCTTAATCACTTCCATTCTGACATAGAGCTAGGTAGCTTAGCTAGCTTAGCTAGATAGGGTTCTAGGCAACTTTATTTTACTGTGATTGCCTAATGACACTGATAGTATATATAATAGCCACATGCATGCTATGCTACAAGTACAATCTCTAAGCCTTATAAAAACATCATGGAGCTGGAGCTGGGGTTAAAAGCTTAAAAGATGCCTTGCCTGAACCTTACTTTTGTGTCATGCTGTGATTCTGAGATTCTCCACAAGGAGAATTCTAATCCTGCATGCTGCCTATACTATACCTGTATGCTGCTGCAGCTACTAGCTAGGCTCTTCAGTTCATCAACTGCCTGATGCTAATATAATAGGAGTTGGTACGTACATTCTGAGAACCGAGAAGGCTAGAAGTGCAGCTTGCTTCTGTCATTCATTCAGGTGCACACGAACAGGATGAGTATTTTTTATATATATTCAGAACAACAAATGAACTGTACTGGTTTCGTCGCTGATTGTGCGGCCACAAGCTTTTCGCCAAACTCCGCACCAAGAAAATGGTGCCTGTAGTAGATTACACTAAAAAAGGCCAAGCTCATTAACCCTCTCAAAACAAGATAGGCCTCTCCCATTCCCAGATCACACACATACATAAATAATAAAGGTCTCTGATGTATGGATGGAATGGAAGTGGGCTGAATGATGAGCAGGATCATGGGCATTTTTTTCTGATGTGGACAGGTATGGTTATAAAAATATGTAGATCAGAATTCGCTTCGCTATCAGCATGATGGAAGCTTCATACTTGCATTCACAAAATTTAAGCATCGTTATCTGATAGATACAGCCATACATGATGTTTTTACTTCGTCATCTGTATGAGCAGGATACATGCGCAATCTAACATCACTCTTCCGAGGATACTATACTACCGCATAACTTGATGTGTGCTGCATGCATGTTTAGAAAAATCTAACGTTTTTTTTTTCAGTTTAATGTTCCTTTTTGCCACACAAGAACATTATTTTGTTCATCAGAGTTGAATCGGAACTCTCTGTCAGCACTCAGCATAGTGATCATGTTGCCATGAATCAACGCGGCAACAGCAAGGGTCCATAGTTGTCTTTGCCATGTATCTTATGCATGCATCAGGTACAAACAAGTGTCATATCTTGCTAGTGATCTCAGGCAGGAGAAGCAATGATCATGTCGGAGCAATAATATCATGTGTAATTTTCAGTGTCGAACGATATGATTACTTAGCATAAATAAAATTAAGACGCATATATAGAAGAGATGAGATGAGATCTTCCTTTCCATACATATTGGCCATGCCATGCAGATGCGCCATTGTTTGCATTTCAGCTGCGTGTATTTAGAAGGTTACATCTGGGGCCACATTGATGCATGCATGCTCCTATACCTAACTCACTCATTGCAAATTCCTTTTTCCCAGGTTAACTTAACACAAGATATATACAATAATGCATGGTTATTCGTACGACGGCCGCCTACACTATTCAACTTTCCGGGTACTGCTTGTGGGGGAAGCTAGAATCTAATGACCAGCAGCAGGTGACATTGATTGTTAAGTACAATTCGAAGAATGTTCTCCGTACTGTTCCTAATATACTACTCCCTCCATACTAGAAATTAAACTTGATGTGTTCTAGGATTAAAAAATGTCCCCCAGGCTCTATATATGCGTCCTATTAATGAGGGGCATATTACTTAATTAGCATGTTGTTGAGCACTAATCTGTTGTACAAATTCTAAAATATCACGTTTTTATTAGTACGGAGGAGTATTTTGAATCGGCTTCATTTGTTGTTGTCCATACAAAAGCATAGCTCATACGTGCATGCGTGTTATAGGCTTATAGCTTTTTTAGGGTAAATTAGTAGTTTTATTCTTTAGGTGTTCCGTGTTCGTATTTTTATAATGAACAATGGAGTAGTCTGAGCGTGGAACTAAGCGGGAAATTAGATCTATCGCGGCGCGCCACTTAAATCTATTACCTCCCCACTCATCCACTTTTCTAATCGCTCAGCTATGAGCAAACTTTTCATAGGTGTAGTCCATTATTTAGTGCCAAAAGTAAAAAGGCAGGAACCACGTCTCTAAAAAGTAATTAAACAGATAAACGTTGTTACATAACGCCATATGTCAAGGTTTCAAGTAATTCAGGGCCGATAAAGCATCCTTCTTTTTATCCTTAATGGGCTAATTTATTTGTTGTTTGGGATGACTAGCAAACATACCTGTATGCTGCATCATTTAACGGAACGTACAACTTGTTGTATGATTAGATGATTTGTGGCTCGGAGATTATTCAGCGATAGCAATATAGTGTCATATGTTCTAGTACATATTGAAATCGGGCTCGATATTGTCATTGGATGTACAACGCGCGGTTCTAACTCGTATGCACACGAGTCGTGAGTCTAGGTCACGTGTTTGATAGAAAGGGAACTGAAGGCATTGTGTGAAGTGAAAAAATGGTTCACTATTAAAGAAGCGACAATCACTACCGGCGGAACACTGTCAGACAATTTAAAACTAACAATGATAGGGGTATCATCGCGATTTGTAATCAACAAATCTATCACTGTCATATTTTAGAAACAACAACAATGATGAATAGTTACCACTGTCAGTTGGTAATACAACCCAATAGTGATACTATCATTGTTGGGTTGTATTATTACCCACATGTAGTGTTATTCCTGCAACCAGACCTAGAATTTTGATTCATGCCATTTAAGTCTTATATAGCCGAGTGAGCGGAGGAGGCGATGCGGAAATGGGGAATTTAGGCATCGAGAGGTGGGAGATGGTGAGCGCGCTGCAGATAAGCTAAATGAAGCATAACGGGGGAGCCAGCGCTGTGCACATCCACGGTGCACAGATGGGGAATGGCCGAATGGGGCAGCCGATGGAGCATTTATTTTGTAAATTAAAAAATCCTAAGACATAAAAGGCGTTCTTAGGAAACGCCTCAAAAAGTATAGGCTATTAAGGCATTTTTGGAAAAAAAAACGCCTCCAATTGTTGCAGCTATTCAAGGCTTTTTTATTTGGCCTTTAGAAAGATACTTTTAGAGGCATTTTTAAAAGAATGCCTTTATATAATATGAAATTAAGGCATTTCAAAAAATATGCCTTTAACAAAATGCCTTCTATATTAAGACATGCTGTAGTGTCAAGCCATTTAAGTCTTATGTAGTTGATGTTTGCTCCTCGCTTTACCCTCCTTATCTTATCTCACTCCTCTGACTGTTTCGGTCTTCCTCTAGCTTGCTAGCTTCCTCCTCCCCTCATCTCACCTTCTATCTAGATCCAAACGTAGGGCGGATTCCTTGATCAATGACCTACCCAACGTGCAGGGCATGGGCGAACGAGCTCCCCAGCATGATGATGTATGGATGAATCGACGAGCCGAGTCTCTCCCTCCTCTCTCTCTCTCTCTCTCTGTGTGTTATATGTTCTCTCTATGTGATTTGATGAATTGGTCTATGATATTTTAAATTCCTCCCTCTATGATGTGATGAATCGATCTGATGCGTTCAATCTTCCCTTCGCTTTGAGATGAATTGAACCGACACCTTGGGCGCCGTCGACAATACGCTTGTATCTCGGTGCTCATGTTTTTTTTTTCTTTTCTACTTTTGTGTGAAAATGGACATCACCGTCGGTGTCGGGTAAGCAACGGACAGTGAAATGCTTTGGGCATCACTGCCTGATTGCCCACTTCTGGATCAAAATGCGATAGTGAATGCCGGCTTTGAACCAACAAGGATTTGTAATTACGGCATAGGGTTTGGAAAAATCTTTTCTCTCTTTTATATTATTAGGTATATAGATTATTTATCCGGTGTAAATTTTGACATGTAAAATGGTGGCTTTTGTGCTCGCCAATTGAATCATTAAGGCCCTATTTAGTGGCGCTTATTTGCAAACAATTTCATCTAAGGCCAGTCTCAATGGAGGATTTCACTTCACAGTTTCCAAAAGAGTGAAAATTAACATGAAACGAGCCTCTCCCTCAATGGATAGTTTCATTGCACAGTTTCATAGGGTTAATTAGCTATTTGTGGGTCCCACTGTTCCCTCTGTACGCTTTCTTCCCCGCAGCTCTTTTTCCCCTTCACTACTCCTCCATTGCCGATCACTTGTTCAGGTAAACAATCGAAGTGGCCATCAAAGTTCAGCAAGAATGGAATCCACAAAAATTCCTACAGAGTAGATCTCGGAAGGCATCTCCATGGGCAAGCTTGGGGATTTCGCCCTTAGCGAGTGGCGACGTTCTTGTTGACGCACAGCGGCGATGTCGCCCCTGCCGATATCATCATCCTCACGGAGTCGCTCACGGCAGCGGAGCCCACGGCCGATGAAGCCCGTGGCGGCGGAGTGCTTCGTGTCGGCGCCACGCTCGCGCGCACGGCCGGGCAGAGCAGCGAAGTCGCAAAGGCTGCCGCGCGTCGGCGCCACGTCGGGCGGAGCCCGCAGCGGTGGAGCTACTCGCGTCGGTGGACCCCGCAGTGGAGGAGCTCGCGTGCCGGGCGTGGCCGGCACAGCCGCGCGTGGCGATGTTGCTCACGGTGGCGCTCGCGGCGGGCGCTTCAAGGCTCCGCGGCGCAAATGGCCGCCTGGCGGTGGTGTTGCCGGTTGGCGAATCCCACGGCGGTGGAGCTTCTTGTGTCGGCGGCTTCGCACACGCTTGCGTGCAGCAAAGCTACTTGTGTCGGTGGAGCCCATGGCGGCAAATCAGACGCCCGCATGGCCGGCGGTCGACCAGCGCGCCTTGGCGCACACTATCGGATGGGCCGGCGGTGCCCGCGTCCGGTGGAGTCGAAGGGGGCGACGTTGAGGTCATTGAGCTGAAGCTCGCGTCCACATCCCATCCGAAAGTCTGGAGGAAGAAGAAGGGCACGGATGAAACGAAAGTAGTCTCTTAATCGGGATTTCACACAGTTTCCAAAGTTTTGGAAACGGCGCTTAAACGTTTCACCGGGATGAAACTTTTTCTTTCTCTCTCCTCACAGTTTCATGCAAAAAGTACCTTTCAGCTGATGTGGCACCCTATTTAATGTGTAGGAATTTATGTATATGGGCTTGGCCCAATAATAATTCAGAAATTCCTAATAAATCTCAAAGACCTAATACTTGTGTTCCCTAATGGGCTTTATTGTTTAAACCCAAGAGAAGAGGTGGAAAAGTACAACATCAATAGTACCATATTGCTAGTTGATGTGAAAGCAGGGGATTTTTCTCCATATATATATGTGCCAAGCCTCATGGGAAAAGACACACCAAAAACTACAAATAGGAGTTTCAATTTGAAAATCCTAAAGTAGTAAATCGATATTTTTCTCTTCTCGCTACTGCGCTGCCGTCGTCGAGTCTCCAACCCGATCGTTCACGTGCACTAGCGACCGGGTGAGCAGGTCTCCGGTGAAAGCCCTAGTTTGGTTTTGGCTAATTGATGAAACCTAGGACTAACTCTATTGCTAAGTGTGTAGCATTAGAGAAAGGGAAGGTCCAAGCCAAGTGGTGGAGTGGTGATCAAGATGATGGAGATGACCACAAACAATCAAGTACCACATTTGGAGATGAAGGAAGATGAGGAGCAAGATGAAATGCTAGAGGCAAAGGTATATGTTAGGGAATTTCCATTTTGCCGGCCATAGGTGAGTAGAGAAGTTGATGGCCGGGTTTAGGATTGATAACCGTACTATTAAGAGGGGCAATGTCGCGCAATATCGGCTATCTAAGTGCCACTAGGTGAGCAATGACTTTGCATATGCACACTTTTGTGTTGGCACATGAGAGCAAGAGGTGATGGTGTTTGGGTGTGAAACCCTCCCGCCGAGCTCGCGAGGCGGGACTCGGAGGTTTTCGGTCGAAGTGCAGTCTCTCAGAGGTGACCGGACGCTGTCCTGATAGGGACCGGACGCGTCCGGTCAGTTGCTGGCGTCCGCTGATTTTCAGGTGTGACCGGACGCTGCGCGGACCGGACGCTTCCGGTGCGCGTCCGGCCGACGTGCTGGGTTAGGGTTTGTGTGGACCGGACTCGGGCGCGTCCGGTCGGTACGCGGACGCGTCCGGTCGGCGAAAACCCTCTCTGGAACCTCTCTGGGTAGTGACCGACTCTCCGCGGTCGGGCGTCCTGTCCGGGTACGGGGGACGCGCGTCGGCCGTGGTGCCGCAGGCGCGAGTGTTTGAGCCGTTGGCGCGCAACGGCTAGTTTCAAATTTAGGCGACACGTGGCTCGGTGAGTGTGACCGGACGCCGCGACCGGACGTATCCGGTCGTCACTTAAACGGCGTCCTGGCCGACGCTGCATGCACCAAATTTGTGAGTAACGGCTAGGTGCTTTGGTGGGCGCCTATATAAGTGGGATTGACCAGCTCTAGGGAGTCTCTCTTGGCACTTTGACATACTTGACATCCTCTAGAGCTAAGCAAACCTCCTCCTACACTTTGCATTCATCTTGATTGATCTAGAGAGTGATTGGGAGAGCTTCTAGTGCATTTGCCTTGTGATTGAGCATCTAGTGGCACTAGGGAGCGTTCTTGCTGCGATTGAGCTTATTACTCTTGGTGATTGCCGTCACCTAGACGGTTGGAGCAGCGAGCCGGAGTTGAGCAAGGTTGAAGATTGTTCTTAGCCACTCCGGAGGTGATTGTGAGGGGTGTTGATCCCACCCCGCAGGAGATCGCGAAAGGAATCCTTAGTGGAATCTCGTGTCATTGAGTTACCCTCACTTTGTGTGAGTTTTTGTGGCGCCCGGTGAGGGCTTGGCTTGTGACGCCAATTAGCCACCGAACTACCGAAAGTGTGTGGTCGACACAACGGGGAGTAGCGTGCCGGCAAGCACGTGAACCTCGGGATAAAAATTTTGTGTCCCTCGGTGTTCTTGTGTGGTTTGATCCTTCGAGATCAACTTGGATTTCTATATTGGATCATATCTTCGGGTTTCATTGTATTGACAAGACGGTGATTGGTCATCATCCCGAAGGCACGGTTTGCACACTCGATTTCCTTCCTAGCGACTACTCTTATGCAAAGTAGTATATTAGGTTGTGTAGCATAGTTGAATTGCTAAGGACCCTATTCTTAGTGTGCCTAGTGTATAGGTTTGCTAGAATTGATTAGGTTGGCTTGCAACCCCCACTAGGCTAGCGCAACACTTGCATTCACCATTTATTATACTAACCGGTTTGTTTAGTGCTTTGTAGAAATTTTAATTAGGCTATTCACCCCCCTCTAGCCATTTAGGACCTTTCAAGTGGTATCAGAGCCGAGGTCACCGTTGTTTAAGGCTTAACATCCTTCGGTGTTAAAATGGCTCAAGTCAACCATATCAACCATGTGGGGAAGCCACCGCACTTCGATGGTACCGGTTATGATCATTGGAAGAGAAAGATGTGTGCATACTTGAAATCACTCAACCGGAAAGTTTAGGAGGTTGTGGACAAGGATTTTGCCGTGATTGATCCAACCGATCCAACTCCAAGAGAAGAAGAGAAGCTCCAATTCAATGATATTGCAATCAACACATTCTATGAAGCATTAGAGTCAAAGGTATTTGAGCAAATCAAGGATTTGGAGAGAGCTCATGATGTGTGGACTAGGTTGGAGGAGACCTATGAGGGCACACAAGCCGTGAAGAGTGCCAAGCTATACATCCTCAAGGACAAGCTCTCAAGTTTCAAGATGCAAGAAGATGAGAGTGTGCCGGAGATGTACCACCGCCTCCAAGTAATTGTAAATGACTTAAAGAGTTTGGATGAGAAGGTGGAGAATGCGGATTTCTCTCACAAGTTCCTAAGAAGTCTACCATCAAGATTTGAGTTCTTGGTCACAATGCTAGTGAGAGAAGGATTGGACACCAAGACCCCTAACCAAGTACTAGGTGAGGTGGTCACACATGACACCTACCGTGTGGAACGGGAAGGGGGATCTCACAAGGATGAGAAGAAGGACAAAGAGAAGAAGAAAGACAAGGAAGTGGTTGCGTTCAAGGCTACTTCATCAAGAGGCAAGAAGAAGCAAGAATCAAGCGATGAAGCTAGCATAAGCTCAAGTAAGGTGGATGATGAAGCAATGGCTCTTCTTGTGCGCAAATTTGGCAAGTTCATGAAGAAGAAGGGCTATGGTGCAAGGAAGAGAAGAGATACAATCAAGACCAAGAGATGCTTTCAGTGCAAGAGCAAAGATCACTTCATTGCCGATTGTCCTCTCTCAAGTGATGATGATAGTGATGAGGATGACAAGAAGAAGAAGAAAAATAAGAAAGAAAGGAAGGACAAGAAGGAAAAGAAGGAGAAGAAGCTTGAGTATAAGAAGAAGAAGAAGGGGCAATCATATTGTGTCATATGGGATAGTGATGCCTCAAGTGATAGTGATGATGAGAGCGAAGATGACAAGAAATCAAAGAAGAAGTTGCTTGCTAGTCTTGCCATCTCCAACAAGCCTTCAATCTTTGATGCTCCATCGACATGCTTAATGGCTAAGCCATCGAAGGTACAATCCGATGATGAGAGCGATAGTGAGAGTGATGATGATAAGGAGTACTCAAAGGAGGACCTCATTAGCATGCTACGAGATGCTCACTCTTATATTGAGGAAAAGAGGAAGGAGTGCAAAGAGTTGCGCAAGAGCAAGAAAGCTCTTGAGCAATCCTTTGATGAGCTCAATGCTACTTATGAGAGGCTAATGGAAGCCCATGAGAAGCTTGAGAAGCCTCACACCAAGCTTGAGAAGGCTCACTCCTCCCTCCTTGATCAAGCTAAGATTGAGGATGTCGTAGACACATGCAACGTAGGAGTTACTTGTGATATTCTTGATGAAGCATTCTATACTCCTATTGTTGTTGGTCCCACTAACCCCTCTTGTAGCTCAAGCAATGCAACATCTACTATTAGTGATGGTTTCACTTATGATGCCTCACTCATGGTGGAGAATGAGACCCTCAAGAGAGGTGAATGAGCTCACTCATGCCCTAGGCAAGGCCTATGGTGGAGATGTCCGCTTGCTAAAGTGCTTGGGTAGCCAAAGGTTCTCCCTAAACAAAGAGGGATTGGGCTATACCCCCAAGAATGGCAAGGCGGCCTTTGTTCCTCACAAGACTAGTTTTGTGAAGGGCAATGGTCGGTTTTGCTCTAGTTGCAAGCAAGTGGGGCATATAGAGCAATATTGCAAGAACAAGAAGAATGCTAACATATCCTCTATTTGTTATGATTCTTGTTATGTGCTTACCAAGGGTACAAATGGTGTGAGGGCTAAGTTCATTGGTGCTCCCATTGTTGGCCCAAAGAATAAGACAATTTGGGTGCCCAAAAGCTTAGTGACTAACCTTGGAGGACCCAAGCAAGTCTGGGTACCTAAGAAGAATTAATTTATTTTTGTAGGTCAATTACAAAGCCGGAGGAAGACATTAGGTGCTTGATAGTGGGTACACTCAACATATGACCGGGGATTCTAGAATGTTCAAATCAATCTCATCAAGTGGCAATGGTGTTGATAGTATAACTTTTGGTGACAATGGCAAAGGCAAGGTGAAAGGCTTGGGAAAGATTGCAATTACAAATGATATGTCCATCTCCAATGTGTTGCTAGTGGAATCTCTCAACTTCAATCTTTTGTCCGTGGCTCAATTGTGTGATCTTGGATTTAAATGCATATTTGGTGTTGATGATGTTGAGATAGTGAGTGTCGATGGAAGCAACTTGATATTCAAAGGCTTTAGATATGAGAACATCTATCTTGTGGACTTCAATGCTAGTGATGCTCAATTGACAACATGTTTGTTCTCCAAATCAAGCATGGGTTGGCTATGGCATAGAAGACTTGGACATGTTGGCATGAAGCAACTCAACCGGCTAATCAAGCATGATCTAGTTAGAGGGTTGAAGGATGTGGTGTTCGAGAAAGACAAACTATGTAGTTCATGTCAAATGGGTAAACAAGTTGGCAACACTCATCTCAACAAGAGCATGATGAGCACAAGTAAAGCATTTGAGTTGTTGCATATGGATCTATTTGGCCCGACCAAGTATGAGAGCATTGGTGGAAACAAATATGAATTTGTGATAGTGGATGACTACACAAGATATACTTGGGTGTTCTTTCTTGTTGACAAAAGTAAAGTATTTGACACATTCAAGACATTTGTCAAGAGAAGCCAAAATGAGTTTGAAACTTCAATCAAGAAAGTGAGAAGTGACAATGGTAGTGAATTCAAGAACACAAGAATTGAAGAGCTATGTAATAATTTTGGAATCAAGCATCAATTCTCGGCCAAGTACACACCTCAATCCAATGGGCTAGTTGAAAGGAAGAATAGAACCTTGATTGACATGGCAAGATCAATGTTGAGTGAATACAATGTGGATCATTCATTTTGGGCCGAAGCAATCAATACCGTCAACTATTGCTCAAATAGGCTCTATTGTCATAGGCTGTTGGAGAAGACACCATATGAGTTGTTGAATGGTGGAAAGCCCAACATTGTTTATTTTAGAGTGTTTGGATGCAAATGCTACATTCTCAAGAAGGGCACTCGATTGAGCAAGTTTGAGAAGAAATGTGATGAAGGGTTCCTACTTGGTTACTCCACTATAAGCAAAGCATATAGAGTTTGGAATCTCACTCATGACATAGTTGAAAAAGTGCATGATGTTGAATTTGATGAAACCAAAGGCTCTCAAGATGAGGAAGAAAATCTAGATGATGTGAGAGGAACTCGATTGATACAAGCCATGAAGGAAATGGATATTGGTGACATTAGGCCAACACAAGTGGTAGATGTTGAAGATGACAAAGATCAAGTGATTGTGTCTCCAAATGTGCAAGCTAGTGGTTCTCAAATTCAAACTCAAGCTAGTGACTCTCAAGTGCAAGATCAAGTGGCCAGTACATTATCTCAACTAAGTGATCAACCAAGCTCAAATGCTCAACCTCAAGTTCTTCAACCAACTCATATTGCAAGGGATCATCCTCTAGAACAAGTGGTTGGTGATATTAGAAGTGGTGTGCAAACAAGATCAAGATTAGCATCATTTTATGAACACTATTCATTTGTCTCATCCATAGAACCAAAGAAGATAGAAGAAACCTTGATGGATTGTGATTGGGTCAATGCCATGCATGAAGAGCTCAACAACTTTGAAAAAAATCAAGTTTGAGAACTAGTTGAGCGTCCAAAGAATTACAATGTCATTGGCACCAAATGGGTATTCCGGAACAAGCAAGATCAAGATGGCATAGTTGTGAGAAACAAAGCAAGATTGGTAGCACAAGGATACACTCAAGTTGAAGGTTTTGACTTTGGAGAAACTTATGCACCGGTTGCAAGATTGGAGGCAATTAGAATCTTGTTAGCCTATGCTTGTGCTCACAACATCAAGCTGTATCAAATGGATGTGAAAAGTGCTTTCTTGAATGGATTCATCAATGAGCTAGTGTATGTTGAGCAACCTCCGGAATTTAAAGATATCAAGAAGCCCAGCCATGTCTACAAGTTGAAGAAGGCTCTCTATGACTTGAAACAAGCTCCAAGGGCATGGTATGAGAGATTGAGAGATTTCTTACTCTCTAAAGGGTTTAAGATGGGGAAGGTTGATAACACTCTCTTCACTAAGAAGATTGGCAAGGACTTGTTTGTGTTTCAAATCTATGTAGATGACATTATATTTGGATCAACCAACCAAGACTTTTGTGAAGAGTTTGGAGAAATGATGGCAAAAGAATTTAAGATGTCTATGATTGGAGAGCTTAGTTACTTCCTTGGTCTACAAATCAAGCAATTGAAGAAAGACATATTTGTGAGTCAAAACAAGTATATCAAGGACATGTTGAAGAAGTTTGAAATGGAAGAAGCCAAGTCAATTGGGACTCCAATGGAAACAAATGGTCATCTTGACTTGGATACAAGTGGCAACATGGTAGATCAAAAGTTGTATTGGTCCATGATTGGAAGCTTACTCTATGTGACCGTTTCTAGGCCGGATGTCATGTTTAGTGTGTGTATGTGTGCAAGGTTTCAGGCTTCACCAAGAGAAAGTCATTTGAAGGCAACCAAGAGGATATTGAGATATCTTAAGCACACATCTAATGTTGGATTGTGGTATCCCAAGGGGTCATACTTTGAGTTGATTGGATATTCGGACTCTGACTATGCGGGATGCAAGGTGGATAGAAAAAGCACTAGTGGAACATACCAATTGCTAGGAAGGTCACTTGTCTCATGGGCATCTAAGAAACAAAATAGTGTTGCACTCTCTACCGCCGAAGCCGATTACATTAGTGCGGGGAGTTGTTGTGCTCAATTGCTATGGATGAAGGCCACATTGAAGGATTTTGGAATCAAATTTGGACAAGTGCCATTGCTATGTGACAATGAAAGTGCCGTGAAGATCACCACCAATCCGGTTCAATATTCAAGAACAAAGCACATTGATATAAGGCATCACTTCATTAGAGATCACCAAGCTAAAGGGGACATTTCTATTGAGAGTGTTGGTACCGATGATCAACTTGCCGATATCTTTACCAAGCCACTTGATGAGAAGAGATTTTGCACATTGAGAAATGAGTTGAACATTCTTGACTTCTCCAACATAAGATGAATGCACCCCTAACTATATGACATGCCTCTCCTTCGACTAAAGCAAAGGTGAAATTGTTTGGCATAATGCATTCATATTTGCTAAGGACTTGCTTAGAGCATATAGACATATTCTAGTGGTATCTCTTATTCAATTAGGCTCATTCATGAAAACAAAGTGATTTTGAGTACATATTATGCCACTATTGCTTCTATGTCTTGTATGATCTAGTGGCTAAATATGACTTGTTCATGAGAATGTGACCCTAGTGTTTGTTCTAGTTAAATAAGCAAGAAAGGATCTAGTTCAACATTGACAAGATAACCATTAAAAGATGTGTGAAGAAACTTGTCATTGGTTCAAACCGAGCTAGATTACTTATGCAAGTTCACTAGTTTGAACCACAAGAGAAGAAAGTTTATGTAAACAAATAATCCTCAATTTTAAGTCTACACCAAGCATGATCATATACCTTTTATGGTCATTGATGACAAAGGGGGAGAGATTACTAAGAAAGGGGAGAGAAACAAAGATAGTATACATCAAGGGGGAGAGAAGATGAAGATTGAAGAATGGAAAGGAATCAAAATTTTAAAGCACACAAGTAGGGGGAGCAAGCTCATGAACATGATTGATTGCATTTGATTGAGCATATTCATATGATTACTTGCATTGCACTTAGGATTATTTATCTCATAAGTGGTATCTCTCTTACTTGTGTGGTGCTTGCTAGTATAGAACTTGTTTGATGGATTGATTACTAGCATGCATAGGTTCTAGCTAGATTTAGTGTTTTTCAAGTGGTATCTAGAAACCATGCTTTTAATATTGATCTCACGGGGTTTCTAGCTATTTGATGTTTTTAGCTAGTTTTGGTGCTAAGGATGGTTCATGATGTGCACTCCGATGGTATCACGCTTTAAAGGTCTATTCTATACACCTTAGCATCAATTTGGTAGAAATGACTCTCCCAAAACCGATTTATCCATCATGTGTGCAAAACTTCTAATCCAAACTCTTAGCACTCATGTAGGGGGAGCCATAGCTACCAAATGTGTTTTATATGACTTGTCCAATCCTTTTCATAAGCTCAAATTGTTTGGACAAGTGGTGTAAAGCCAAAATTGTATTTCTTTCATATCTTTGTGGAGGTTGTCATCAATTACCAAAAAGGGGAAGATTGAAAGCCCTAGTTTGGTTTTGGCTAATTGATAAAACCTAGGACTAACCCTATTGCTAAGTGTGTAGCATTAGAGAAAGGGAAGGTCCAAGCCAAGTGGTGGAGTGGTGATCAAGATGATGGAGATGACCACAAGCAATCAAGTACCACACTTGGAGATGAAGGAAGATGAGGAGCAAGATGGAATGCTAGAGGCAAAGGTATATGTTAGGGCATTTCCATTTTGCCGGCCATAAGTGAGTAGAGAAGTTGATGGCCGGGTTTAGGATTGATAACCGTACTATTAAGAGGGGCAATGTCGCGCAATATCGGCTATCTAAGTGCCACTAGGTGAGCAATGATTTTGCATATGCATTAGGGACCTAGTGTGCTAACAATCTCTTGTAAAATCTATTTGAAAATGCTAACACACGTGTACAAGTGGAGAGACACTTTTGTGTTGGCACATGAGAGCAAGAGGTGATGGTGTTTGGGGCGGGACTCGGAGGTTTTCGGTCGAAGTGCAGTCTCTCAGAGGTGACCGGACGCTGTCCTGATAGGGACCGGACGCGTCCGGTCAGTTGCTGGCGTACGCCGGTTTTCAGGTGTGACCGGACGCCGCGCGACCGGACGCTCCGGTGCCGCGTTCGGTCGACGTGCTGCCGGGGTTAGGGGTTTGTGTGGACCGACTCGGGCGCGCGTCCGGTCAAGGTGGGACGCGGACGCGTCCGGTCGTCGAAAACCCTCTCAGGAACCTCTCTAGGTAGTGACCGGTGTTGGTATTTCTTATGCACAATTAAAATATGAAGGATTCCGCAAGCGCACAGAATTACCATTGTAGCATTTTACCGGGAGTATTCCAGGTATCGTTATTTATATTTTACCACTGGGAAACAATGGCTAAAGACATTGATAGTTCACTATCATGTATCTACTAACTAGTATACTAACTAGACCTAAGTAGGGGTAAGTGGTAAATGATAAGAGTTATGCACAATATCACACACAGAGGAGAATCCTATAATATATAGTCAACTAACTTGAGAGGACTAAGGGAGACATCAAGGTTCCTATGTACTTCTCTATTACTCGGGTTCTATTCTAGTTGACACTAGAATGTAACGAATGCATGGGTAAGTATAGCACACACAATAGCACTTCGGGGCAGCAGTACCTTTCCAACTCTCGAATAAGACGGGAAGAAGGTAGTTGGAGAAGGTCGCCAAAAGCCCTACGAAACACCAATCCCGACGTGGTGGAATACGAAGGCCACATAGAGCTGTCACCCCTATGGGCTACCACAACTAACCGTAAGAATTGGGCGCAACCTCAGGTAACCTATAGCCTAGACACCATGTCTACACTATCGATTACTACTCTAGCTACACATAATAACTAGAGCACCTAATACAGGCGGAGATCCTATGCTAAGATGCAATAACTACACTAACCATACAAATAAGGCATAGAAGTAAATAGAGAAGATAAATATACTAAAGCATAAGTGTTGCAAAGATAAGATACAAAGATATAACAGACCTCCAAGGCTCTACGGTGAGATCCAGAACGAAGCCTCTCAACCCTAACTCTCAAGTTACTCAACTATTACATTGAAGAGTCTAGCCCTAATCTCCCTGATGTGTTGATCTCCATGAGAGTATGATCCTTTCAAGGGACGCCTCTCAAATGGATCCCAACGAATAATAAATTAGGGTTTCCAGGGGATCCCTCCCCCCTGGGGTCTGGGGCTCCTTTTATAGGGAGGAGCGATTAACGTGAGCCCTTGGATCAAACCGATATTGGCGGGCGGCTGAGATTCTTCGTCAAAGGCGGTGGATCCCGTGGGCCGAAGCTGGGCCAAAACGGCCAAAATGCCAGACCGACCGGTCCGGGGGTGGGACCGGCTGGTCTCCCCCTGTGACATGTGGGCCCCACCTTCTGCGGGGTGGTTTCTGGTCTCTTCTAGATCCTTCCTGCGTAGGTGCCGCTTCCAGGTGCGATATCTTTTCATCCGGGACTCCAAATATGGTAAATGATATGTCTGTTTCGATCGTCTCGATGAGCCCGTCACAATGGTGCATTCTAATCCATCATTTGAGATACTTTTATACTGTCATATTGGTCAACTTTGATAGCTTTTCTAGTATGTACCTGTAGAAACATAGATTCACCAAAACTCGTGGAACTCGTTAGATCAAAACCCTATACCTATGCTCTGTGATTCTTTTCATGTCATGTTTGATGATAATTGATGGGTTATAATTGATATTAGTGACCGTCAACAAGTTCCCCCAAGCGTAACCTTTGCTAGTCCCTTAGCAAAGCTAAACTTAGAAACAGTATATAGATATTCATAATTTTTAGAGCATTATCGCAACCTTGAAGTAACTCCTCAAAAGTATACCTGCATTCAGACAAAAATTCTCCTCCAAGCTTAAGCAATAACTGAGCTGACTTTCAAACTTACTCATATTACCTTTGACTATGGGGCTTATCAGCTCTTTCTTGAGCCTTGAGTACTTGACAGACAGAAAGATCCACCCAAGCACTATGTCTTAAGCTCTTCGCTCAACTATCATTCTGGAGGTTTTAGAGGATTTCAAATAAAACTTAGAGCTTTCCATTTATGACACTCTCAAGTCTCTTAATATGTGTGGTATTTGTGGATTCTCACCAAGGCAGTGATAATGGTTGTCTTTCTTTTCATCCTATAACTAAGGCTTATGTGGAGCTCATAGGTAAGGAGAAAACTTGGAAAAGCAAACTTGCAATGCATGTGTTGTAGAGTCAAACAATGGATCCATGGAGAAACGAGTCATGCAGTCGAATCAAGATGTATAAGTGGATGGATATGGTGGATATATGGTGGAACCTAATTCTACTTCAGCTCCTTAGATGTTTCTCTCTTCTTGAAAACTGGTCGGAGGTTATGAGCTATCTTTTCCTCTCTCTCTTTTTTTTAGGGAGTCAGGCATCTATGTACCCATTGTTTTGCATTGGGACACTTGTCCATCTTTCTTTTACTCTCCCTTTTTCTCAAATATCTTTTTGCATAGCTCATAGCACTCCTTTTAGCATTGATAGGATTTGGAGAGATAACAACAGGAACATGGAGCATTTATTGGGTGGCTAACCTAATGGAATATTTTTGGTGTTCTCTCCCAGTATAGGAGAAAAATATTTTTAGAAAGGATGTAGGTGGAATGGCATGTTGTTGCGCCTACTGCAATGTCGAGTAGTGCATATGGAGATGAATCTTGATTCAAGAGCATGACAAATTTCTCACTAGGGTCACAAAGGTTGACAAAACTCAATGTAAGACAAGCAGCATCTATGTGGAAGTTTAACTAGCCTCTCTCATCATGTTTGGCTCTAGTGGGAATGTGAGCTTTGTCATATAGGAACTCATCATGTTTTTGTATTTTTCAAAAGATAAATCTTCAGAACTCTAGTGTCACTTAGAACAAGATAGATAGCAGCTCAGACTTTCTCAATCTTATCAATCAGGTACCTAGACTTAGTTCAAGCATATACAACCCACAAGGTTTAGGCTCAGAGTAAATCCTCATGTCAAAACAGTTAGAACAAAAACTTGAGAAAACTTTTGTCTAAACTCTAGGCATTTCAAAGGTGTGGTAACAGAGCAGCTTATCATCATTTCAGATCATCTTAAGAGCTTCCTTTTTATTGACTCTATCTAGACAGACAGACATTTTTATTTGGTTTTTCATTTTTTAAGACTCATACTATAACTCAGAAGACTCTAAAAAGCATGGACCTTCATGTGCCCATATATTTTTGGTATTTTTCATTTTTTATGACTGACTCGATAATCGCGTAGGTACACTTACCTGGGTACCTAGGGGATGCCTTCCCCCAAGCTAGTTGTTGTCGTGGTTGAGCATTGAAGCTGAGCAATCCTCTCGATGGAGCTCGTGCTTGCAAGAGCTAGTGTAGTCGGGAACCTCAATCTCATCCAACAAGAAGTTACTTCCTCCACTCAGTGATTAGCTATGTGTAGGGAAGGTGTACTTTGAATGATGTAGATGATGGTTCCTAGGTGGACTAGCTCTTAGAGTCATCCTGCAGCAAACATTTCACAAAACACCAAAACTCGTGGAACGGATTAGGATAAACAGTTAGTGGTTAGCCGTTTCGTGGACTGGTTGTTGTGAGAGGTTTTTACAGTTCATACAGTGCCGCAAGATGCTCAATAATTATTTTTGAATTTTCTTTCTTTTATCAAATAGAAAGGAGATATGCATGCTACTTTTTATTTTATTTTTAGGCCACCACAGTAAACACTCCTTTAGTTTGCACTATAGGGATGTCACATGGGGCTTCAAACTTTTAAATGCAAAATGGATGTATTATATTTTTTTTCTTTTGTTGATGCAATGTTAGTGCAGAAAAGTAAACATGCTAAAACAATAATTGAAGCAATGTAAGGAAGTAAATATGGATAACTACCGACTTACCTTTCGGCGAGGGTTCGGTGGTTTTAAGTCCGCCGAACAGACTTCTCCTTTGTAGGTTTCTTGGATGAGTGTCTCGTTTGATGATGGAGATGAAGGACTGGATGATTGTACCTTCTCGTGCTAGGATCTTGGACTTGATATTAGTTGGACAGGTTCATCCTCCTTGTTCATCCATCTTGTTCTTTTGAGGTTGATTCCTTTAGTGTTTTGTTGATCGAGGCTCCTCGTTGACAATATTCACCTTGACCTATTTTGCACCGTCTGATCCAGGAGATGAGAACACAGACGGTTGTATTTTCTTCTATCAACCTTTTTTGATCTTCACTGATTTTGGGTTGATGAGTTGGTGTCTATTGGAGCTACAAACTAGAGTTTCTCCTTGATTTTCTTTGTCTTCTAATGGCGGGTGAAAAGTTTATTCTTCTTTGATGATGCACCAGCCATCTTGATGATCGAGGAGGGAACTCCATTTGTACTTGCATGAGAGCTTCATCTCCAACGACATTGTGGGTGTCATCCTATGTCTATGATTGTTTACAAACTTAGGAGACACCATCGACATACCACCATTGATGACTGTTATTTATTGATATAAGGATGCACACTACGATGTAGTGGGATCTTGTCATCCTGGTATTTGTTGTCGGCATTCGAGTGTCTTCAAAGATGATGATGAGAGCAGGCATTAGTTTGGCCTATATAGGGAAAGTTGCATCCTGCTTGTCATTGCCATCCTCTCTTAAAGACATCGAGTAAGGGTCACTCCAGTTCTATGTTATGTTCCTTTGACTTGTATCTAAACATGCTTGAGATGGTGGAACTGAAGGTCCCTTTTTTCTTGCAGAGTGATTGGTCCTCTATCATGGTGAAGTGTAGAAAGTGTTGAAGTGCTCTCACATTGATTTCTTTCTATCTTGATCCTTTCTCTACACTTGTTCTCTTTTTTTTTCAAACCATGAACAGATATTTATTCTTTCTTTCCTGCAATATGTTAGTGGACACATACCCGAAGGATTGTAACAAATTTGGTATATAGGTGATGGTCCAGATTTTATGTGAGTTTCATCTACGCTAATCAGAAGATGATTCTAGGATAACTCTAGCATAGATTTTGTTTATCATATTTTGTATTTGTTTACTACATTCTTGCATGGTTCAAGGTAAAGGCAACTTGTAGCAAACGATCAGGTAAAACATTGATACTTATAATTCTTCTCTGAAGGATGAGCTGTGTCTTCTTTGCACATAGTTATTGCCAACCTTGATTTATCTCTAGTGTGAGTTTATCTCTTGACTTACCCGTATTGAATTTGAAAGTTTCCTGCAGGGGTTAGTCCAACAAAGATAACCAATGTCTTCATAAGTAGTTTTTTAGTTCAATAATCAAACCAGACTCCATGTCTAATTTGACTAAAGCAGGCTATTTAACCTAAGCACCATGCTTAATTTAAAAGTCTATGGAAGTATGATCAGTACTTCCAAACCAAAGCACACTATAGCAAACAAAGGAAGCATGAGAGCACATAGTGATTTACTCAAATAGAGATGAAAGCATGATCATGTATGGTGAGAATATTTTTTTTTTTTTTTATGCAGAGGTGCAAGTGATATGCATGTGTGCATGGAACTAAACATGCTGTGGATGTGATATAAGATGGAGTAAATGCATGGATTATTCAAAGTAAACATGCAGTAGAATACAACAGGATAACTACTCATCAAATTTAAAGTCTATGAGCAAGACTTTCTCACCTTTCTTGATCATACTTACCATGACTCACAATGGACTCTGTGAGTAGTGTAGCATCTTTGTTCGTCACACATGATGAGATTTAAGTTCTTGTGACGATGATCTTTTCTCCAATCTACACAAGGTTAGAGTAATGTATGTTTATACGAACCTGTAAGATGGCAGGGCTCCATTGTTGATGGATCGTGAATGTTCAGGCACCCTGGATTCTTCGATATCTCCCTTGTCTTGTTCGTTTGGAACTTCACCAGAAAGTTGAACAATTGATTTCCTACTTATTCCACAACTCAACAAACATAGGGGTAATCCTACTAAAGCTAGTGGCAAACTAGGTTAGCAGATATCAAGATCAATATCAAAATCTTTACGCCAATTGTTTCTCCGGCAACGGCGCCAAAAATGCTTGTTGGTATTTCTTATGCACAATTAAAATATGAAGAATTCCGCAAGCGCACAGAATTACCATTGTAGCATTTTACCGGGAGTATTTCAGGTATCGTTATTTATATTTTACCACTGGGAAACAATGACTAAAGACATTGATAGTTCACTATCATGTATCTACTAACTAGTATACTAACTAGACCTAAGCAGGGGTAAGTGGTAAATGATAAGAGTTATACACAATATCACACACAGAGGAGAATCCTATAATATATAGTCAACTAACTTGAGAGGACTAAGGGAGAGATCAAGGTTCCTATGTACTTCTCTATTACTCGGGTTCTATTCTAGTTGACACTAGAATGTAACGAATGCATGGGTAAGTATAGCACACACAATAGCACTTCGGGGCAGCAGTACCTTTCCAACTCTCGAATAAGACTGGGAAGAAGGTAGTTGGGGAAGGCTGCCAAAAGCCCTACGAAACACCAATCCCGACGTGGTGGAATACGAAGGCCACATAGAGCTGTCACCCCTATGGGCTACCACAACTAACCATAAGAATTGGGCGCAACCTCAGGTAACCTATAGCCTAGACACCATGTCTACACTATCGATTACTACTCTAGCTACACGTAATAACTAGAGCACCTAATACAGACGGAGATCCTATGCTAAGATGCAATAACTACACTAACCATATAAATAAGGCATAGAAGTAAATAGAGAAGATAAATATACTAAAGCATAAGTGTTGCAAAGATAAGATACAAAGATATAACAGACCTTCAAGGCTCCACGGCGAGATCCGGAACGAAGCCTCTCAACCCTAGCTCTCAAGTTACTAAACTATTACATTGAAGAGTCTAGCCCTAATCTCCCTGGTGTGTTGATCTCCATGAGAGTATGATCCTTTCAAGGGACGTCTCTCGAATGGATCCCAGCGAATAATGAATTAGGGTTTCCAGGGGATCCCTCCCCCTGGGGTCTGGGGCTCCTTTTATAGGGAGGAGCGATTAACGTGAGCCCTTGGATCAAACCGACATTGGCGGGCGGCTGAGATTCTTCGTCAAAGGCGGTGGATCCCGTGGGCCGAAGCTGGGCCAAAACGGCCAAAATGCCAGACCGACCGGTCCGGGGGTGGGACCGGCCGGTCTCTCCCCCCCGTGACATGTGGGCCCCCCCACCTTCGCGGGGTGGTTTCGGTCTCTTCTAGATCCTTCTGCGCAGTGCCGCTTCAGTGCGATATCTTTTCATCCGGGACTCCAAATATGGCAAATGATATGTCCGTTTCGATCGTCTCGATGAGCCCGTCGCAATGGTGCATTCTAATCTATCATTTGAGATACTTTTATACTGTCATATTGGTCAACTTTGATAGCTTTTCCAGTATGTACCTGTAGAAACATAGATTCACCAAAACTCGTGGAACTCGTTAGATCAAAACCCTATACCTATGCTCTGTGGTTCTTTTCATGTCATGTTTGATGATAATTGATGGGTTATAATTGATATTAGTGACCGTCAACAACCGGACTCTACTGTGCTGGCGTCCGGTGCTGGCACAGGACTCGTCCGGTCGTGTGCTGCAGGGCGCGAGTGTTTGAGCCGTTGGCGCGCAACGGCTAGTTTCAAATTTACGCGACACGTGGCTCGGTGAGAGTGACCGGACGCCGCGACCGGACGCGTCCGGTCGTCACCTAAACAGCGTCCGGTCGACGCGTAGACAGACCAATTTGTGAGTAACGGCTAGGTGCTTTGGTGGGCGCCTATATAAGTGGATTAACCAGCTCTAGGGAGTCTCTCTTGGCACTTTGACATACTTGACATCCTCTAGAGCTAAGCAAACCTCCTCCCACACTTTGCATTCATCTTAATTGATCTAGAGAGTGATTGAGAGAGCTTCTATTGCATTTGCCTTGTGATTGAGCATCTAGTGGCACTAGGGAGCGTTCTTACTGCGATTGAGCTTATTACTCTTGGTGATTGCCGTCACCTAGACGGCTGGAGCAGCGAGCCGGAGTTGAGCAAGGTTGAAGATTGTTCTAGGCCACTCCGGAGGTGATTTAGGACCTTTCATCCGGAACCATCGTATTTGCGATCCTGCACCGGGAGAAGACGAATAAGGTTTTTGGGAAGCGCTCTTCGCGCGACTGCTCCCGATTTTCATTACGGCTCATCTACCATCGAGGGACGAAGGCGCTACGTCTCGGCGTCGTCTTCATCGTCGGCTTCTTGAGCTCTCCCCCGCCCGCTGATCGAAGATAGCGGCAGCGACGACTGGAGGATCTTGACTTCGCCTTTAGGAACTTTTTTCCATCACTTATTTGTCATCTACGAACAGCAGATATTATTCCCGTGATCTAATCTTATTGTCCATATTGTCCAATATGTTCAATCTATCTAGTGTGCTGGTTGTGCTTACACCTATTGGTATAATCATGCTATGTTTGATATGTTATATGATTTTGAATCATGCTATGATCTATGATATGAGTTTGTATCATGCAAGTTTGTTTAACATGCTTAATCTAGTTGTTCAGTTCATCATGATTTATTTTATGGAATTAATCTAGAAATTGCCTAATATTTCAACAATCTAGTTGTCCAAAGTATCTATGGCTAGTTTTGTTGATGCGCCGAGGAGGAGAAATTCTCCGTACGCACTTTAAGAGGTGGTCAGTAAAGGTCACAGATTGGCTTCTTGCCATGGAAGTTTTTTACGGGTCAAAGATGGCTTACCCGAGGGAGATCTCTCTCGATGAAGATCGGAGTAGATTTCAGAAAGCCAATGATATCTTTGTGGGAGCTGTGTATAACGTGCTATCGATCATATCTATGATCTTTGTGATGCACTATAAAGACGTAAAGCCTCTGTGGGATTATCTGAACACTACTTATGGTGTTTCGGATGCAGGCAAAGAACTGTACATTATGGAGAGCTTTCATGACTATAAGATGGTTGCTAACAAATCTATAGTCGAGCAAGCTCATGCGATACAGCACCTGGCTAAGGAACTTCAACTCTTTAAGTATGTTATACCCGATGAAGTTGTGGCTGGTTGTATTATTGCAAAGTTGCCTTCTCCATGGAGGAACTTCGCCACAAGTCTTAAACACAAGAGACAAAAAATATCGGTTGAAAACCTGATTCAGTCTCTTGATGTTGAAGAGAAGGCTCGGGCTAAGGACAATACTGAGAAGGGGAACGAGGAGAATCATAGCGCCCACTTTGTCCAGAGAAATTTCAAAGGCAAGAACAAAGGAAAGGGAAAACAGCATACTTTCAATGCCAAAGCTACTACTGCCTTCAAGAAGAAAAAGAAAGACAAGTCTAAGATGCCTTGTTTCACTTGTGGTGATCTTGGTCATTTTGCTAAGGAGTGTCCTAAGCGTGCTGACCGTAAAGAGAAGAAGGTCAACCTCGTGACTGCATCTAATGCTGATGACGGGTATGGTAATTTTTCTACTGTACTTTCAGTATTTCAATCACCTAGTTGGTGGGTTGATACGGGTGCTAATATTCACGTATGTGCTGACATCTCTTTGTTTTCTTCTTACCAGGGGCTCCAAGGTTCCTCCGTCCTAATGGGGAATGGGTCACATGCTTCTGTTCGTGGTGTTGGCACGGTAGATCTGAAGTTTACTTTAGGAAAGATCGTGCAACTGAAGAACATGCAGCATGTCCCTACTATTCGCAAAAACCTTGTTAGCGTTTCTCTTTTATTAAGAGATGGGTTTAAAGTAGTACTAGAGTCCAATAAAATAGTTATGTCTAAGCATGGACAATTTATTGGTAAAGGCTATGATTGCGGAGGCTTGTTCCGCCTGAGTTTAGCAGATTTCTGTAATAAGTCAGTCAATCATATTTGTGGCACAATTAATGATAATTCTAGTGTTTGATATTCTCGTTTATGTCATGTGAATTTTGGTTTGTTGTCACATTTATCTAGCCTACGGTTAATTCTAGATTTTACCATTGCCAAAGGTTTAAAGTGCTATAGTTGTGTGCAATCTAAGCAACCTTGAAAGCCTCACAAGACAGCGGAGGAGAGACACTTGGCACCTCTAGAACTCATACATTCTGATCTCTGCGAGATGAATGGTGTGTTGACTAAAGGTGAAAAGAGATACTTCATGACGTTAATTGATGATGCTTCTAGATTTTGCTATATTTACTTGCTGAAAACTAAAGATGAGGCGTTAGACTACTTTAAAATCTTTAAGGCTGAGGTTGAAAATCAACTAGAAAGAAAGATTAAAACGTCTAAGGTCAGATCGTGGTGGTGAATATTTTTCTATAATGTTTGATGAGTTTTGTGCGGAACATGGTATTATTCACGAGAGGACTCATCCCTATTCACCCGAATCTAACGGGGTTGCCGAGAGGAAAAATCGCTGTTGCCCGACTTGGTGAACGCCATGTTAGACACCTTCTTTGGTTTATCTAAGGCATGGTGGGGGAATCTATATTGATTTGCGAGTCATGTCTGAATAGAATTCCAAACAGAAATAAAAAGAGACAACACCATACGAGATATGGGTTGGAAGGAAACCATCACTCTTATACTTACGCACGTGGGGATGCTTGGCGAAAGTCAATGTTCCAATTACTAAGAAGCGTAAGCTTGGACCAAAGACGGTAGACTGTGTCTTTCTAGGATATGCTCATAATAGCATTGCCTATCGATTTTTAGTAGTAAAATCTGAAGTTCCTGATATGCATGTTGATATAATTTTTAAATCTCGTGATGCTATATTTTTTGAGAACATATTTCCTTTAAAAGATATGCGTAGCAATGCTGAATTTTCCTCTGAATTGGCTCCTGATTTTTCTATACCTATCGAGTCTCCTATTGAGTCATTTGAGCAACCATTTAAAGAAGTTCTAGAGGATGATGATAATGAAGTTCCTATAAGGAACAAGAGACAAAGGATTGCAAAATCTTTTGGCGATGATTTCATTGTGTACCTTGTGGATGATACTCCTACTTCTATTACAGAGACATATGCATCTCCAGATGCAGATGATTGGAAAGAAGCAGTTCGTAGTGAGATAGACTCGATTCTTTCTAATGGAACTTGGGAGTTGTCCGAGCTACCTTTTGGCTGTAAACCAATTGGTTGTAAGTGGGTGTTTAAGAAGAAGCTTAGACCAGATGGTACTATTAATAAGTACAAGGTTAGACTTGTGGCTAAGGGTTATACCCAAAAGGAAGGCGAGGATTTCTTTGATACTTATTCACCTGTTGCTAGAATGACCACTATTCGAGTACTACTTTCCTTGGCTGCCTCATATGGTCTTCTCGTTCATTAAATGGACGTGAAGACAGCTTTCTTAAATGGAGAGTTGGATGAGGAGATTTATATGGATCAGCCTGATGGGTTTGTAGTAAAAGGTGGAGAGCAGAAGGTGTGTAAATTATTAAAATCTCTGTATGGGTTGAAACAAGCACCTAAACAATGGCATGAGAAGTTTGACACTATGTTAACTAGTGTCGGTTATGCTGTTAATGAAGCTGATAGGTGTGTATATTATCGACATGGTGGGGGCCAATCTGTTATACTATGTTTATATGTTGATGATATTCTAATATTTGGAACAAACATGGATGCTATAAATGAGGTCAAGTCTTTCCTGTGAAAGAGTTTTGATATGAAAGATCTAGGAGAAGTTGATGTAATTCTAAACATTAAGCTGATTAAGAAAGAGAGTGGGATTACTTTATCGCAATCTCACTATGTTGAGAAGGTCCTGAGCTGATTTGGCTTTATAGATAGAAAGCCTTCTTCAACACCTTATGATCCTAGTGTGACATTGCGAAAGAATAAGAAGTGTACCAAAGATCAATTGAAGTATTCTCAAATTATTGGTTCACTCATGTATCTAGCTAAGCGACTGACTGGACGAGATATCTCTTTTCTTTGTGAGCAAGTTGAGTAGGTATATGTCCAACCCGGATGATGATCATTGGCATGTACTAGAAAGGGTCTTATGTTATCTTAAAGGTACAATGAGCTATGGGATTCATTATTCCGGGCACCCAGCTGTGCTAGAGGGATATAGTGATGCGAACTGGATTTCTGATATTGATCAAATCTACGCCACTAGCGGGTATGTCTTTACTCTTGGAGGTGGCGCAGTATCATGGAGGTCTTGTAAACAGACTATTTTGACTAAATCAACCATGGAAGCAGAACTTACTGCTTTGGATACAGCATCTGCAGAGGCAGAGTGGCTGCATGAGCTCTTGTCTGACTTGCCAGTAGTTGTAAAACCAATACCGACTATCCTTATGAACTGTGATAATCAAACAGTGATCACTAAAGTAAATAGTGCTAAGGATAATGCGAAATCGACAAGACACGTTAAAAGACGTTTGAAGACTGTTAGAAAGTTGAGAAACTTCGGAGTAATAACTGTATCTTATATACAGACAGATAAAAACCTGGTAGATCCCTTTAAAAAAGGGCTATCACGAAATGTGATAGAAATTGTATCTAGGGAGATGGGTATGAGACCCATATGAGTTTACAGTAGTAGTAACCCATCCTTTTTGATCGGAGATCCCGTGACTAAGGACATGGGAAGAACAAGCTATTGGTAAACTGAGGAGAGCATAAATTATAATCCTCTCTATGTGAAGATGCAATGCTCTTAATACAATAAGGCACTGTATGGTAGGTTGGCGAATGCCTTAATATGTTCTATTGGCTTTAATTAACGAAGATGCTGTCCTACAGAGCATTCTTGAAAGAGCATACCTATATGAGTTTGACTGTTAAAACATCGCAGTCTATGAGACTTGGGTGATCTCTAGTAAGCTCATGAAGAGACCAAAGAGTATGACGTATAAGCTCTACCCACGGAGTAAGGCTACTGGCAGCCAAGTACTAGTTTGGCTTTGAGCAAAGCTTGTTCGTACAAAACTTGCAATTCAAGGCATAGTCCATTGTTCAAGTTGTGGATAAGTGTAACTTAAAGTTCTAGGCGGAAGTTCAACTTAACAGTCTCTACCGAAACACTGGTATATCAAACAGTAGTGAGAACAGACAAATTTCTAAATGGGTATTTGAGATCTGGTAGGGGATTGTACGAATTTATGTATATGGGCTTGGCCCAATAATAATTCAGAAATTTCTAATAAACCTCAAAGACCTAATACTTGTGTTTTCTAATGGGTTTTATTGTTTAAACCTGTAACACCTCAAGTGTTAAGCATGCATTAGGCCATAATTAACTAACTTTAATCATCATTAGCATGGCATGATCATCTTTAGCATAAGCATGAACATCATTCCATGCAAACCCTAATTCCAAGTCCTTTATTTCATGTGTTTGCATTTGAATGTTAATTGCTTGATCATGCTTGTTTAATTAGTTAATTAATTATCTTGTCAATTACTTGAGCAAGTTTGGATCTCAGTACCCAACTTTTGAAAAGTTTTAACAAAGTTTTATTGCAAAGGAAATTCCAAGTTTTAAAACAAAAGAATTCAAGTTGAAATTCCTTTTAAAAAGCCTTTCTCTAAATTCTAATTGTAATTCAAAATCTGTTGAGAATTTCGATTTGACTCTAAAGCAAAAGTTGTCCATTTTAAAAAGTTCTACAATTTCCATTTTTGGGCTCAACTGGAAATGCTTTTAAATTGCACTTTTGGAGCACTTTTAGGGGCTGGTTTTGAAAACAGTTTCAAAAAAAAAAAGGAAACCGCCGCAGACGACTGGGCCTTTTTCCGGCCCAAGCCAGCCCAGCAGGCCCGCGCACCCCGCGCCCGCTCTGGGCTTTGTGGGGCGCGCGCCGCCCGCCGCCCGCCGTCGCCGCCAACGCCAACAGCGTGGCGGCCGCGCCGCACCGACCGCGCCTACACCCGGTCGGGGACGCGCCCTGTCTCCCCCCACTCACGCTCTCGCCCTCTCGCTCTCCCTCTCGCGACAAAGCAGCGGCTGCCGCGGCGAAGCGCCACAGCCACCGCCGCAGACCACCGCCACCACGCCGGCCTGACGCAAAAAGCTCCGCCCGTCGCCACCCCGAAGCTCGTGCGCTCGTCTACGCCACCGAAAACGCGCAGAGGAGGGCCCAATCGGCCGGTTCTCGCATGATCGCCATGGCCGCCACCTCGCCGGCGCTCGCGCCGCGCGAACCGCACCGCCACGCCTCGCCCTCGCCCTCGCCATTCCTGGCGCAGCGGAAGCCGCCCGGGGTTCGTGCTCGCCATTGGTGCGCCCCAATCGACCAATGGAGGCCTCTGGCCACCGCTCCACCACCTCCCGGAGTTGTCTCCGCCGCCGCGCCGCCATGCCAGCCGCCGAGGCCTCTGGTGCCGCTGATCCCGGCTGCCAAGCCACGGAAGGACTCACCCGAGCTCACGCCGAGCCGATTGCACGCCCACCGAGCCTCGCCCGTTGCGGAACGGCCACACCGCCGCCATGCGGTGCAGCTGCTCGCCGCCGTGCATGCTCACCGCCGTTAGGGCTCGCCGCCGAGCGAACCAACTGCACCACCCGCGCGTCTTGGGGTGAGGAACACGTTGGTGTCCTCGGCGCCGCCCGGAGATCTCACCGTCGGCAAGAACCGCCCGGCGCGCGCCTCGCCTCGGCTCGGTTGGCAGGTGGGCCCCTGGGCCGCGGGTCCCGCGCTTCAGTGGCTGCGGGTGGGTGCACTGGACCGGGTGCACCTAGCGCCGGGTTTTCATTTGTTTTTTTTGAAAAACAATTTCCAAAAATGCTTTTAAATGCATTTTTATTCATAAGCGCACATTGAGATCCAAATTTGATGAAAATTGTTGTGCTAGGTTTCTTGTGAGTAGATCTATCATGTAAAAATGTAAAATGCAATTTTTGTGATATTTCCCTGTGTAGTTTTATTTAATTGCTAAAAAGGCTAAAATCTGGTTTTATTCCTAGTAAATTGCATATAGCTCAGAAAAATGTGATTCCTGTTTTGTTAGCTTTGTTATGTGATGTACTCTCTGAGAAAAATGAGTGTCATGCAATTCCTGTGTAAAATTATTGGAATGTGATTTAATTTTATTTTTAGGCTGTTTCTTGTTTAATTTATAGTAAATAAATTATGAGGAGTTATGGCTTGATAATTTTTAGTGACTGTTCTTGTGCTAATAAGCATCCATGCAAAATGTGAAATCTATTGTTGGATACTTTTCACTATGCAAAGTAATTAAATGTGCATTTCTGTCTTGTTACTTGTTATTTTTTTGTGTAGGCCATGATATGCTATGAAATGTAATGAAAATTTTATCATGAGTCCTTGTTGGCATGATGTAGCTACTGTAATTTTTATAGAATTTTATGGACTGTTTAAGAATAAGTCATAGTTCAAGTGCTAGTTTCACATGAAATGATGAGCCTTTTAATTAAATGCTTTAATGAGTTTTGCTACGCTTTTTGGAATAATCATGGTATGTATTTGTTGCTGGTACTTGTTGATGAATGGTATGACTGAAATATTCAGTTTGCATGAATTAGCTTAATGTTACACTTGTGTGTGTGTGCCCGCGCACCCACCTTTCTTTATGCTCTTCTCTAAGTAGTTAGAGAAGAGATATGCACATACTCAGTAAGTGAAGTAGATTGTTAGTAGAGAGGAGATATGCATCTACTCTATCAAATAGTATGTATGTGAGCACTCATGAGCATCATGCATCATCATGCCTTACTTATGCATTCGTTGCACTCACACATACGCTCATGCATCATACAGGCTCGCGGGAGGAATCCCTGTAATGGTGTCCCGGAGTCAAGAAGGAGATCCAAGCGTGCCCGATCTTAAGCCCTGCGCTTTGGAGAAAGGCAAGCCCCGGAGCATTTTCCTTACCTATGCTTTCTAACAGTCTAATTATGCTTTATGATTGTTGCATTAAGTATAGGAGTTGTGTGACACCGTTGATGCATTATATCCTTGCTTTACCATTGAATTATCCTACCTTGAAATACCCTGCTAGTCTAGGGCGAGTCACATGCTTAGCTTGCTTAGACGGTAGAAGTCGGGTGATTTCCTGTCATCCGCGAGTATAGGTGGATACTTATGATTGATGGAAAGCTTATATTGATATCATCTGGTTGATGGTTATAGTTGTGATAAATGGAGACCGGATGGAGTCTTGTGGGGTTGTTGAACCATAGTGATTCCGTCTGTGTCGATTAAGGACCGTACCGTTGTTGTACCACAAGTCATATTGAACGCATGCCTCATACTTAGCTGGCCGGATAAGCACTTCCGACCATGAAGCCTAACACTATCGGGCGGTTCTCGATCCGTTCGCACCGTACTTGGAGATGGATGGGGGACCACGGGGGCGCGAAGAGTAAGTCCGAGGTCCAGCATGGCTGGCTAAGGCAGTCGGGCGGTCCCTGGGTACGGTGGTTCCATGCGAGTCCGCGTGATTTGTTCTTCCCGGATAAGTGCCACGGTGATCTGTAGCTCACCGACGGGTGAGTGTGGTTTGTATGAGGAATACCCCCTGAGCTCAGTAGTAATCGATTCGAATCGCCATCGTTCCTGGACAGTGAACACTTTGACTTGAGCTGCAACATCGTAGTAATGTTTATGGAATGTGGTTAATGATGATGATGGGTTAAGCTAATGTTCATGATTATGGTTACTACTTGCTTAATCATGACTAATATACTATAATGATGCATAGTATAGGTTCTCACCTAGCATAAATAGGAATGGTTAAGCTGAGCTATCACTATAAAATGGTTACCACTGCTTTTATGCAAAAGAGTCAAGCTATCCCCAGATAAAGCCTGTCATACTCCTTGGAGTCTTTTATTTTAAGTCAGACGGGTAAGTCTAGCTGAGTACCTTCTCGTACTCAGGGTTTTTCCCGCTTGTTGTTTGTGTAGATGGCCATACCTTCCACGGGTATTGTGAGACCTGCTATTATTCAGTGGATAGAAGGATCAGAGGGCATGGTCATTCTTATTATTCTTCCCACTTGCTTTTGTTGGATTGACGATGAGCTGGCACTGTATTTGAACTTTGTGTGTGGGTTGAGTTCCAAAGCTACTTTGTCTTCCGCTACTTTTATTCCCAACTAGGTTTGTAATAACTTTATTTTCGCACTCTGATGTTATCGAACGATTTGTGAAATGTTGTAACGTGCGAATGGTGACGCTAAACTTGTACGATCTTGGTTGATGATGTTTGGTTTGAAATCCTTCGAGATTTCCGGACTACCGGGTTTATAACGGCTTAAGTGTGACAATCGCTTGCTTAGCGAGTGATTTTTCACTTATGCTTTTATAAATTGGTCGGTTCTGTTACAGCTGGCATCGAGCAAGGTTTAGCGACATTGTTCACATGTGTATTTAAATAAAAGAATTTGGTTTCAAAACTAAATATTTAACTTATAGATCTATAAGTCTTTTGAGAAAATCTCTTTTGCAAACTAAGAGTGTGCCGGTGGTCATATCCTTATGCCCAATTAAGGACTCTAGGTGGCTATTTAAGAAATCTTGACTTGGGGGTTGCATCATATTTTATTTTCACTGTTGCCCATACAGCAAGATAATTGTATGGGTGCCATTTGCTTGAATGGTAATGTATGGTTCAAAATGCCTCTACGCCTCGGTAAGTGGGAGTTGTGAGAGCATGGTTGTCCAACCGGCAATCTAGGGGAGTGCTAGTGTGATGCTGGAAGTACTTACATGTCAAAACCATGTATTTACCAAGGTGTTTAATTGTGGGTTGTGTCGTCTGTTGAGACGATGCCATCATGAGGACGAGGATCGGGTAGTTGTACTACACGTGCGTGTATTTGGGAATACACGTATGTGTGAGTGCTTAATCTTTACATTTCAGTAATGCATTATATTCATCTTTTTGTTGGGATGGGCTGAAGTGGATTTTTTCTGCGGGTACATAACAGCGTTTTTGTGTAGAACGTTTAGTATACGCTATGAGAGAACGTTGTATGCCACCGTTTATACCGCTAAAGGTTATTTTGTTAAGTTTGTGAGAACGTAAGTTACGCGCATACATCATGTTTTTCCATCTCATATCATTACATTCATTCTCCCCTTATAAATTGCTTCTCTCTTTAAATAAAATTTGATAATTAATTAAATTATCTCACATTGGGGTAAACTTTCAACGGATGGCTCACACAAAGCAGACCGCTTACAAGTCCACCACAGGCAGAGTTGCACTCAAGGGATCCGTTGCAAGAGCAAGTCTTCAGAGGAGTTTATAAGCCTACCCTGTTATGGAGGGTGCTCAGTTCTGCGGGTTACCCGAAGAAAAGGAGCCTCGCTACCACTAGAGCAAAGAGGGGCTTTGTAAGGGTGCGATGGTCTATGTGGAGGCTATCATTGCACCTAGGGAGGATGACTCAGACTGGAATAGACAGTCCTTTGGGTCCATGGGCACTACTCCCGAGGAGGCCGCCCGGCGGGGGGTAGCTTCCTTGGTGATGCGTGACCTCATGGACAGGTTTCCAGAAGAAGCTTGCCCCGATCTCACTAGAGTGTTTTCTAGGGATGATCCCTATACTACGGCATAGGGTCAGCCGAGGAAATGTCTCTAGAGGGAGGTAGTGATGAGCAATAGCACAGTGACAGCGTAGCTATGAGTGTCATAATCGCTATGATGCAAACCTACGCTGGAGTAGAGTGTAGCCTTGGGAGTATGGTTACCTCAGTTGGCCATGCTCTTGGTGGGAAGCATCAGGCATAGTGTCATCACGGCACTGAGATTGAGAGACTGCAGGCAGAGTTGGCTCAGGTGACCTGGAGAGGGATAAGGCAGTTCAGAGAAAATGAGAATGCGGTCTAGAAGATCCTCGAGTCACTTGGTCAGGTGAGACGTCTGACTACTACTCGTAGAAACCGTGAGCGCATGTTTGCCCATGTGCTGGATCGGAGGAATAAAGCCTAGCACGTGGAGACTGTCCTGAGGGCTCGACTGACAGACCTAGAGTAGCAGCTTGCACACCCGGAGGGCTACAACAACAACTTGCATGAAGCTATCCACCAACTTTGCAATCAGATCCAACCTTTTCATCATCCTGGCATAGCTTAGATGGAGCCTGGTGTCACCATAGCAGCTGGAGGCAACATGAAGTTAGAAGATGATGCTGTAGCAAGACTTGAGATGGAGAACCCTAAGGGCAATGGTGAAGGTAGTGACATCTACACCCTTGTTGACCTTGGTCTTATGTTGCTGCTCAATTTGGGCCCAACTTCAGCTAACCTTGTATTTGATCACAACAATTTTGGGCACATGACTTATTCATGTTTGTCTGGTGCCATGCCTTGTCCTCTAATCTTTTCCCTTGTTGTCTCTTCTAACCTTGTGATCATCACTGTTTGCTTCCTTTGTCTTACATGGTGCCTATCTGTGCAAGATTTGTCTATGTCATGTGAGATATCACATTAAATGTATAATCTGTAAGGGTGTCTTGATTTTTAACTGACGGTGCCGCGACGAAACCGAGGGCCTCCTGTGGGTGCACACACATGGTTGTGCTGCTCGGCACGCGCTGGTATCGTGGTTGTAGTCAGGATCCATTATAGAAGCTACATCAATGTGTTATCTTCCCATGATTCTTCCCTTGGTTATATTCCTTTTTCCTATCAGAAGATTCCCATAGAACCGTTTGTGATCGAGTTTCCTGCTGTAGTTACAAGAAAGACGACATCTAGAAGAATAGGCCTTTGACTTAAACCGTAACAGACTACAAGAGATGGTAGACAAAGGATTCAGTTGACCATTTGTAGAATAGTGCTACTCTCGTGGGACACGGTGGTCACATCATCGTACGATCTTTCCATCTAGTTTGAAGGTAATGAAGTTTTCTAAGACCATGAGTCTTACGCAAGGTACCAAGACCAAGATTGAATATCTACACACCTTCAATGACCTTTCTCACTATACTCATGAGTATGTCAACACTGATGCTAAGAAGATCGCAAGCTTCAAGTGAGGTCTCAATCTGAAGATGTTGAAGTCTCTGAGTACCAATAATCGAGCTACATTCAATGACTTTGTCGATAACTGCTTGACCCAAGAGAATAATAGCAACATCTATACTGTATCCAAGATTCACAAGAGGGCTTCTGAGTCTGGACCTCCTTAGGCAAGAGCTCCCGTGCCAAACCATTCTCAATATCGACCACCGGTGCCAATGCAAGGTTCAAACCACCTCAAAGAAAGAATTAGAATCAGCCACGGCAATAGAAGAACCACGACTGCCAATATGTGTTTTATCAACCAACACCCTGCAGTTGTTTTGTTTGATTTTGGATCATCACATTCTTTCATGAGTAAGCATTTGCATGAAGGCCTGAGATAGAGTTCAGGGAATTAGGGTATGGTTATCGTATCAGCCCCGTTGGTGCGGGTATCTTAACCAATCAGATGGTTAAGCGTGCTTCTCTGGTATTGGAGATAAGGGCTTAAAGTTAATTTGATAGTTATGCCAAGTTTGTCTGGGATGTTATCCTTGGTATGAATTGGATGAAGGATCATCAAGTTGTGATTGACACTAGAAATAGAACTGTATCTTGACAAACCTCGATGGTTCTGGCACTTTCCAAGTGCGCCTACCGCCGATAGCAGATCGGGCCAAGCAGACATACTCAATTCAAGCTTTTCTGCCCATGACACCTCAGTTGTTATGAGTTTTCTGATGTTTTGCCTGAAGAGTTAACTGGGTTGCCGCCTGATAGGGAGATTGAGTTTGCAATCGACCTATTGTCCGGGACAGCACCTATATCCAATAAATCATACCGTATGCCTCCCAATGAGTTAGCAGAGTTGAAGAAGCAGTTGTTTGAGCTTCCTAAGTTGGATTTCCTTAGACCAAGCACTTCTGAGTGGGGTTGTTCTGCACTGTTCGTGAAGAAGAAAGATAAATTTTTAAACAATGTGTGCGACCGCTCAACGCAGTAACAGTCAAGCCCAAGTACCCTCTGCCACGAATTGATATTCTGTTTGATCAGTTGTCTAAGGCAAAAGTGTTTTCCAAGATTGACTTAAGATCAGGGTATCATCAGATCAAGATTCATCCGTCAGATGTGCATAAGACTGCTTTCGTCACTAGATAAGGGTTGTACAGTATTTTGTCATGTCTTTTGGCTTAACAAATGCTCTCGCATTATGAATTCAGTCTTTATGCCCGAATTGGATAAGTTCGTGATTGTATCCTTGGATGACATTTTGATCTACTCTGCAAATGAAGAAGAACATGCCCGACACCTGAGAGTTATGCTTACCAGGTTAAGAAAACATAAGTTGTATGCCAAGTTCAGTAAATACGAGTTCTGGTTAAAGGAAGTCGTTTTCCTTGGCCATATCATTTCTGAAAATGGCATATCAGTCAACCCGCCTAAGGTACAGGAAGTTATGGATTGGCAACCACCCACGTCTGTGCATGAAGTTCAGAGTTTTCTTAGAATGGTAGGGTATTATCGCCGTTTCATTCCAGATTTCTCTAAAGATTGCCAAGCCAATGACAAGTCTGCTACAGAAGGAACACAAGTTTATCTGGACAGAGGCATGTGTGATAGCCTTTCGCACCTTGCGAGAATTGCTAACCACTGCCCCTGTTCCGGTACAGCCGGATATCGAGAAACCTTTTGATGTGTTTTGCGATGCATTAAAGATCGGTTGGGATTGGTGTTGATGTAAGAAGGCCGAGTCATTGCTTATGCTTCACACCAGTTGAAAAAAAAAAACATGAAGTCAACTATCCAACTTATGACCTAGAGTTAGCCGCAGTTGTGCATGCCTTGAAGATCTGAAGGCATTATCTGTTGGGGAATGTGTGCAACATCTACACTGATCCTAAGAGTCTCAAGTATATCTTTACTCAGCCTGAACTCAACATGGGACAGCGAAGATGGTTAGAGTTAATCAAGGACTACGACTTGCAAGTGCACTATCATCCTGGCAAAGCAAACGATGTTGCAGACGCTTTGAGTTATAAGTCACATCATCATGCTGTGAAGCCATTGTTCGAAGAGAAGTTTAATCTGATGCATCCGGCAGTCCTGCATGATATCCAAGTTTGGTGTTCTCTCGATCAACAGATCATTGAAGGCCAAAAGACCGATCCTGGCATCTACCGCCTTAAAGAAAAGATGAAAAAGGAATCAATTCCGTACTTTAGACTGGATGACAATGGTGTACTTTGGTTCGATACTCGTCTTGTTGTACCGAAGGATCGAGAACTCAAGAATAAGTTAATGGATGAGGCTCACCTTTCCAAGCTATCCATTCACCCTGGAAGCAACCAGATGTATCATGATCTGAGACCTTAGTATTGGTGGACCAAGATGAAGAAAGAGATAGCAGCTTACGTAGCTCGATGCGATACTTGTTGTCATGTCAAGGCCATTCACATAAAGCCTGCAGGCCTACTGAAAACTCTGCCAGTTCCTGCATGGAAATGGGATGACATCAGCCTAGATTTCATCACAGGTTTGCCAACTTCACAAAAGGAAAATGATTCAATTTGGGTGATTGTCGATTGACTTACCAAGTCAGCTCACTTCCTACCTGTCAAGACTACCTACAGACCACCTCAATATGCTGATCGTTATATTGCTGAGGTCGTCTGTTTACATGGTGTACCTAAGACTATCGTGTTTGATATGGAACTACAGTTCACGGCTCACTTTGGACCCATCTGCATGAAGGTATATGAACCAGTTACTTCATAGTACTGCCTATCATCCTCAGACTTTAAGTCAGACTGAAATACTTAATCAAGTTCTTGAAGATATGTTGAGAGCATGTGTGTTATCTGCTAAAGGATCATAGGAATCTTGGCTACCTTTGGCCGAGTTCTCCTACAATGACAGTTATCAAGAAAGTATCAAGATGGCACCGTTTGAAGCTTTGTATGGCAGAAAGTGTAGAACTCCGTTGAACTGGGTTGAAGCGGGAGAAAGAAGATACTACGATATTGACTTTGTTCCCGAAGCCGAAGAGAAGGTTCGAACCATCCAGGAACACATGAAAGCTGCACAGTCCCGACATAAAAGAGTTATGCTGACAATAGAAGAAGACCTTTAATATTTGAAGTTGGTGACTATGTTTACCTAAGAGTTTCACCGATAAAGGGTACACAAAGGTTTGGAGCTAAGAGGAAGCTTGCACCAAGATATGTGGGTCCATACAAGATTCTCGAAAGAAGATGTGAAGTTGCTTACAAGTCGCAGTTACCAGAGTCAATGAGTTTTATCTTTCCGATTTTTCACGTCTCTCAGTTGAATAAATGTTTACGTGTGCCCGAAGAAAGAGTTGATGAACAAGAGTTAAGGCTAGCATCTGACCTGGTCTATAAAGAAGAATTTGTGAGAATTATGGATAGCAAGAAAAGAGTCGCTCGGAATCGCTTACTGCGCACTTATAAGGTTGTGTGGAGCTACCATGATGATCGAGATGCATCATGGGAAACTGAGGATTATCTGAAAGAAGTTTATCCCGAATTCCATAAAACCTGGTTAGTAAACCCAAATCTCGGGACGAGATTTCTTTAAGGGGGTAGGGCTGTAACACCTCAAGTGTTAAGCATGCATTAGGCCATAATTAATTAACTTTAATCATCATTAGCATGGCATGATCATCTTTAGCATAAGCATGAACATCATTCCATGCAAACCCTAATTCCAAGTCCTTTATTTCATGTGTTTGCATTTGAATGTTAATTGCTTGATCATGCTTGTTTAATTAGTTAATTAATTATCTTGTCAATTACTTGAGCAAGTTTGGATCTCAGTACCCAACTTTTGAAAAGTTTTAACAAAGTTTTATTGCAAAGGAAATTCCAAGTTTTAAAACAAAAGAATTCAAGTTGAAATTCCTTTTAAAAAGCCTTTCTCTAAATTCTAATTGTAATTCAAAATCTGTTGAGAATTTCGATTTGACTCTAAAGCAAAAAGTTGTCCATTTCAAAAAGTTCTACAATTTCCATTTTTGGGCTCAACTTCTGGAAATGCTTTTAAATTGCACTTTTGGAGCACTTTTAGGGGCTGGTTTTGAAAACAGTTTCAAAAAAAAAAAAAAGAAAAAAAAAAAACCGCCGCAGACGACTGGGCCTTTTTTCCGGCCCAAAGCCAGCCAAGCAGGCCCGCGCCCCGCGCGCCCGCTCTCCCCGCCTGCGGGGCGCGAACGACGCCGCGCCGCGCCGCGCCGGCCAAGACGCGCGCCACGCGCCCGCCGTCGCCGCCAACGCCAACCGCGTGGCGGCCGCGCCGATCACCGACCGCGCCTACACCCGGTCGGGACGCGCCTGTCTCCCCCACTCACGCTCTCGCCCTCTCGCTCTCCTCTCGCGACAACAGCAGCGCGGCGGAGCAAAGCAAGCTCACAGCCCGGCCGGCGCGCCCGAGCGGCCACAGCCACCGCCGCAGACCACCACCACCCACGCCAGCGCACGCAAAAGCTCCGCCGTCGCCACCCCGAGCTCGTGCGCTCGTCTACGCCACCGAAAACGCGCAGAGGAGGGCCCAATCGGCCGGTTCTCGCATGACTGCCATGGCCGCCACCTCGCCGGCGCACCGCGGCCGCGCGAACCGCACCGCCACGCCCGCCCCGCCCTCGCCATTGCGCGCAGCCGGAGCCGCCAGGGTTCGTGCTCGCCATTGGTGCGCCCCAATCGACCAATGGAGGCCTCACGCCACCGCTCCACCACCTCCCGGAGTTGTCTCCGCCGCCGCGCCGCCATGCCGGCCCGCCCGAGGCCTCTGGTGCCGCTGATCCCATTTGCCAAGCCCTGGAAGGACTCACCGAGCTCACGCCGAGCCAGTGCACGCCCACCGAGCCTCGCCGTTGCCGGAAAGCGGCCACACCGCCGCCATGCGGTGCCGCTGCTCGCCACCGTGCATGCTCACCGCCGTTAGGGCTCGCCGCCCGGCGAACCAACTGCACCACCCGCGCGTCTTGGGGTGAGGAACACGTTGGTGTCCTCCGCGCCGCCGGAGATCTCACCGTCGGCAAGAACCGCCGGCCGGCGCGCCTCCCCTGCCTCGCTCGGCCCCGCTGGCAGGTGGGCCCCCTGGGCCGCGGGTCCAGCGCTTCAGTGGCTGCGGGTGCACTGGACCGGGTGCACCTAGCGCCGGGTTTTCATTTGTTTTTTTTGAAAAAACAATTTCCAAAAATGCTTTTAAATGCATTTTTATTCATAATCGGCACATTGAGATCCAAATTTGATGAAAATTGTTGTGCTAGGTTTCTTGTGAGTAGATCTATCATGTAAAAATGTAAAATGCAATTTTTGTGATATTTCCCTGTGTAGTTTTATTTAATTGCTAAAAAGGCTAAAATCTGGTTTTATTCCTAGTAAATTGCATATAGCTCAGAAAAAATGTGATTCCTGTTTTGTTAGCTTTGTTATGTGATGTACTCTCTGAGAAAAATGAGTGTCATGCAATTCCTGTGTAAAATTATTGGAATGTGATTTAATTTTATTTTTAGGCTGTTTCTTGTTTAATTTATAGTAAATAAATTATGAGGAGTTATGGCTTGATAATTTTTAGTGACTGTTCTTGTGCTAATAAGCATCCATGCAAAATGTGAAATCTATTGTTGGATACTTTTCACTATGCAAAGTAATTAAATGTGCATTTCTGTCTTGTTACTTGTTATTTTTGTGTAGGCCATGATATGCTATGAAATGTAATGAAAATTTTATCATGAGTCCTTGTTGGCATGATGTAGCTACTGTAATTTTTATAGAATTTTATGGACTGTTTAAGAATAAGTCATAGTTCAAGTGCTAGTTTCACATGAAATGATGAGCCTTTTAATTAAATGCTTTAATGAGTTTTGCTACGCTTTTTGGAATAATCATGGTATGTATTTGTTGCTGGTACTTGTTGATGAATGGTATGACTGAAATATTCAGTTTGCATGAATTAGCTTAATGTTACACTTGTGTGTGTGTGCCCGCGCACCCACCTTTCTTTATGCTCTTCTCTAAGTAGTTAGAGAAGAGATATGCACATACTCAGTAAGTGAAGTAGATTGTTAGTAGAGAGGAGATATGCATCTACTCTATCAAATAGTATGTATGTGAGCACTCATGAGCATCATGCATCATCATGCCTTACTTATGCATTCGTTGCACTCACACATACGCTCATGCATCATACAGGCTCGCGGGAGGAATCCACGTAATGGTGTCCCTGAGTCAAGAAGGAGATCCAAGCGTGCCCGATCTTAAGCCCTGCGCTTTGGAGAAAGGCAAGCCCCGGAGCATTTTCCTTACCTATGCTTTCTAACAGTCTAATTATGCTTTATGATTGTTGCATTAAGTATAGGAGTTGTGTGACACCGTTGATGCATTATATCCTTGCTTTACCATTGAATTATCCTACCTTGAAATACCCCCGCTAGTCTAGGGCGAGTCACATGCTTAGCTTGCTTAGACGGTAGAAGTCGGGTGATTTCCTGTCATCCGCGAGTATAGGTGGATACTTATGATTGATGGAAAGCTTATATTGATATCATCTGGTTGATGGTTATAGTTGTGATAAATGGAGACCGGACGGAGTCTTGTGGGGTTGTTGAACCATAGTGATTCCGTCTGTGTCGATTAAGGACCGTACCGTTGTTGTACCACAAGTCATATTGAACGCATGCCTCATACTTAGCTGGCCGGATAAGCACTTCCGACCGCGAAGCCTAACACTATCCAGGCCGGTTCTCGATCCGTTCGCACCGTACTGGAGATGGATGGGGGACCACGGGGGCGCGAAGAGTAAGTCCGAGGTCCAGCATGGCTGGCTAAGGCAGTCGGGCGGTCCCTGGGTACGGTGGTTCCATGCGAGTCCGCGTGATTTGTTCTTCCCGGATAAGTGCCACGGTGATCTGTAGCTCACCGACGGGTGAGTGTGGTTTGTATGAGGAATACCCCCTGAGCTCAGTAGTAATCGATTCGAATCGCCATCGTTCCTGGACAGTGAACACTTTGACTTGAGCTGCAACATCGTAGTAATGTTTATGGAATGTGGTTAATGATGATGATGGGTTAAGCTAATGTTCATGATTATGGTTACTACTTGCTTAATCATGACTAATATACTATAATGATGCATAGTATAGGTGCTCACCTAGCATAAATAGGAATGGTTAAGCTGAGCTATCACTATAAAATGGTTACCACTGCTTTTATGCAAAAGAGTCAAGCTATCCCCAGATAAAGCCTGTCATACTCCTTGGAGTCTTTTATTTTAAGTCAGACGGGTAAGTCTAGCTGAGTACCTTCTCGTACTCAGGGTTTTTCCCGCTTGTTGTTTGTGTAGATGGCCATACCTTCCACGGGTATTGTGAGACCTGCTATTATTCAGTGGATAGAAGGATCAGAGGGCATGGTCATTCTTATTATTCTTCCCACTTGCTTTTGTTGGATTGACGATGAGCTGGCACTGTATTTGAACTTTGTGTGTGGGTTGAGTTCCAAAGCTACTTTGTCTTCCGCTACTTTTATTCCCAACTAGGTTTGTAATAACTTTATTTCCGCACTCTGATGTTATCGAACGATTTGTGAAATGTTGTAACGTGCGAATGGTGACGCTAAACTTGTACGATCTTGGTTGATGATGTTTGGTTTGAAATCCTTCGAGATTTCCGGACTACCGGGTTTATAACGGCTTAAGTGTGACAATCGCTTGCTTAGCGAGTGATTTTTCACTTATGCTTTTATAAATTGGTCGGTTCTGTTACAAAACCCAAGAGAAGAGGTGGAAATGTACAACATCAATAGTACCATATTGCTAGTTGATGTGAAAGCAGGGGATTTTTCTCCATATATATATGTGTCAAGCCTCATGGGAAAAGACACACCAAAAACTATAAATAGAAGTTTCAATTTGAAAATCCTAAAATAGTAAATCGATATTTTCCTCTTCTCGCTACTGCGCTGCCGTCGCCGAGTCTCCAACCCGATCGTTCGCGTGCACTAGCGACCGGGTGAGCAGGTCTCCGGAACCATCGTCTTTGCGATCCTGCACCGGGAGAAGACGAATAAGGTTTTTGGGAAGCGCTCTTCGCGCGACTGCTCCCGATTTTCATCACGGCTCGTCTACCATCGAGGACAGGAGGCGCTACGTCTCGGCGTCGTCTTCATCGTCAGCTTCTTCGAGCTCTCCCACCGCCGCTGATCGAAGATAGCGACAGCGACCTGGAGGATCTTGACTTCGCCTTCGGGAACCTTTCCATCACGCTTTCATCTACGAGCAGCAGGTATTATTCCCGTGATCTAATCTTATTGTCCATATTGTCCAATATGTTCAATCTATCTGGTGTGCTGGTTATGCTTACACCTATTGTTATGATCATCCTATGTTTGATATGTTATATGATTTTGAATCATGCTATGATCTATGATATGAGTTTGTATAATGCAAGTTTGTTTAACATGCTTAATCTAATTGTTCAGTTCATCATGATTTATTTTATGGAATTAATCTGAAAATTGCCTAATATTTCAACATAATGTGCATGACACCTCCCACGAAACTCCATTGAGACTGGCCTAAGAAGTCTGAGAAGCTGAGAAGTTAGATTTAGATGGTTTCACACCCTTCTGGTAATTTTTTTTTTTGAACTATCACCGGGGGAAGAATCTCCAACTGAACTTTATTTGTAGCACGAGGTGAAACCATCTCGTCCGGTTAGTTTAAGAAAATAGGACTAAAACCATACACTGCACTAGGCCCAGCGAAAGGGCAAGCATGTGGCATACCCACTAATAAGGAAAAAAAAACAGCTTTTCTCCTCTACAACTTCTCTCGTAGAGCTGTTTTATGAGCTATAGCATTTGGTAAGACTTCACCTAAAAAATTAGAGAAGTCAGGACTCAAACCCCTCAAGAAGGAAAAAATGGTGGAGGCAGTATGCACCGGTTAGTCATGCATACATACGCCTGATGGCTGCCATGTAGGAGCCGAGCTGAAACTTAGGAGAGCAACGGATCGACGAGGATAGACGTCGATGGGATAGCATGTATGCATGGAAGCTGAGGGCATACTGTAGCCACTCAATTTTCTTCTGTCTAGAAACCATGTCAAAGAGAACCTAACTTTGGCACATAAAAGCTGCTCGATCTAATTCTCAATTGGCCACGGTAAAAGTTTTCATTCAACTGGCCTGGAATGAAACAAAGTGCCATCAAACAAATAAGAGGTTTAATATCCTTTTACTTCACACTCATGGATTTAAAAGTTGCAAAGGTGCATGAAGGAATTGCTGTTGTGAAAAGTCAAACTTGATAACTTTGCAAGGGATCGAATGTTTTGATATTGCTGCACTACTATACCCTCTCTTACTATTGATTGGATGTCGTTTATTCTAAATCCAAACATTGCGGCAGTCTCTCATAGGACGTTAAAGTTTGGTACCACCTTCACAGGACCTTGCCTGCCATATCTAACTTTTTGTAGACTTTATAAAGTGAAATTATTTTATACTACTTTGATCATTAACACGATGCTTTATGTATTATGGAACGAAGGTTCTTCCCAGCATGAAAATGATCATGCCCAGCTCCAAAAAACAAGCGATGCTTGTAGGAGTATATATCATTTAATTTCCTGGTGGCTTAATCAATCTTTTTTTGGTGAACTGTGCGCAGTTTAAAAAAATAATTGTGATATTTGATGAAGTTTATTTAGTAATCTCAAGACCAAATGGTCGCAACAATTGAAAAGTACTTTTCTTGCCCATATCGGATAATTTCACAACAGGTCCATATAGGTATATATGATATAGACATGACAATTTATGTTTATCATTCAAAATAGCAAATCCACATCAACACGAAAATTTTGAATTTGTATGATTTTGTTTGTAACCTAGCAACTACTTTATTGAATGGATCCCATCATTTGAAAATTTCTGTTAAACGTATAGAGTTCTTAAAGGACAAAAATAAAATCTATATGGATTTGTAAACAAACAGTTAGACACAACATTGAAATTAATCAGAAAACATAGCATTTAATTGGAATTGTACAAGAACATATGTCGTATTATATACTTGCCCATATAAAAGGATGAATCCTCACTTTTCGAGGAGTCAAACGAATTAACATTCTATCAAAGTTATATAGCAAAGTACTAATATTTGTGATACAAAATAAGTATGATTAAATTAATTATAAAATATATTTTCATAGTAAACTTAGTTGGAGATATAAATGTTAATTTCCATTATAAACTCGATCAAAGTTGAGCTAGTTGAAGATTATTCTCTATCTGATTCCACATTCGTATTCGATTAAAATATGAAATATTTGATATTATCCGTATCCACAAAGTACATATTATTTTTAATCCATCTAATTTTATAATTATGAATAATTAACTATGTAATAGATGATATGTATCATTTTTTAAAAGTTATATATGGCTAATATAATCTGAATATTATTAACGATATATTAAACTTCAGATTAATTAATTTTAATATGACTAATGATATTAATTAGTATTTATTTTAGTTGTATAATTCTAGAATTTAGATTTTTATTTATTTAAACTCAATATTTAATATATATTATCTACATTTTTCTTTTTATTTTATATAATTGATTCAAATATTTTATTTTTGGTATTTGCCTTTAACCATAGTGTTATATAGCTATATTTTACATCCGTTCATACATAATGATTTTATTATACTATAAAACTATCAATGAGTCAATAAATATATGTTATCTTCAAAATCAAGTAGCTAGGTATCCGGATTCGAATCTAAATTCAAGGTATCCATTTTGTATTTAGTGTCCGTAATCAATTAGAATTAGAATTAAAATATGGTAGTTAGTGGTATCCGAATCCGTATCGGTATTCTGTCCATATTCTATGACTAGTCGATGAGGAAGAAAGGGATCAAGAAGCAGACATGCATGCATATGCCTGCTGCTGTACACTTGTCCCAGAGTCTTTCCATCCAATTCATCACCCGGCCGGCATCTATATCCATATATCCGACCGGAATCTTACTATTACTAATTAGAGGCACCAACGGAGGCACCACGTTGATTCTCACCAGATGCGCTAAAAAAAGATAAATTCTAGAAATTCTCACAATAATCGTAAAACATCCGGCCTTTAATTTGGTAGACAATAATCATCATAGTTAATAATAGCCATCGGATCTGTTGCAATTTATAAAAAAATTACCCACCTGCCATTATAAAAAGTACATAAAGTAACCCCCTAATTTTGTATTTAAATTATCCACACTGCCATTATGAAGAATAATTCAAGATAACCCCTAAATTTATATACAAATTCCCCATATACATCTATCATTATGAAAAGTAAATCAAAATAACCTCTAGATATATCTAAATTATTGACTTTATTATTATAATAAACAAATCAAAATAAACCCCGCATTGTATCTAAATTACTCACCTATTAGAAATAATTATTTAAAATAACCCTCTAACTTTATATTTGGATTCCCGATCTATCATTACGAAAGATAATTTTAAATATGCGGTATTAATTTTATATATTACCCACCTTTATAATTATGAAAGTTAATGCAAAATAGCGTCCCTAAATTTACATCTAACCTATCTATACATGTTGTTACGAAAGAGAATATAAGACATATATATTTATAAAATTATAAATCTTAAAGTTCTTCGGTCATAAAATAACGATATGCTATATTTCACCATGTATACTAAGTAAACATATATACGATAGGATAAATATTTTTAAGTTTTTACAGAGAATAAAAATGTTTAATTCACAAACTACATGGTAATAACATGATATCAACAATTCACTTTAAATTTACAGGTAAACACTAATATATTTTATTAAAAAAATAGATATCCATAGATATATATATATTTAATAATAAGATTATAAATCTTAAAGATCTACAAGCGATAAAATAACCATATGCTATATTTCACCATATATATTGAGTGTATATATATATATATATATGAATGATAAGATAAATGTTTTTAGTTTCTTACGAAGACTAAAAATATTTAATTAACAAACTACACAAGTAATAACATGACATCGACAATTCACTTTAAATTATGTTAATGCTATATGAAAATTAGTTTAATAGTTTTTTATTTTAAATAATTTTATATATTTTAAGTAAAACATTACATCATTTCACTATTGATAATATAATTGTTATAATAAATTTAACAAGAGCATAATCCGAGCTTCTACTTAAATAATATCTGAATCAATACTAATACTACTAAGACCTAAACTCCTTTTAGTTAAAAAATAATTTTTTAAAAAATAAAAAATACTAGAGTTTCTACTTAAGTTGATTAAAACTCAAAAGCTAACTATTATTAATAAAGTCACATAATGGAATGTAACTAGGGTTTATATATGTTAATATTTAGTTTCATCTAAAAACATACCACGTTACAAAAAAATGCTAGAAAGTCTAACTCGATATCTCTAATGAAGCTTCCACATTAATCCTCACAAGATACAATAAGAAAACAAAATATAAAATCTAAAAATTCTCACAAAAAAATAAAACATTTAATCATCAATTCCATTTAACCTAATCACCATTAATAATTTTCTTCAAAACTACCATTAATAACAATAGCTATTAGATCTATTATAAATCCTAAATAATTACCTAACTCCTCTATTGTGTAATAAAATAACATAAAGTAAAAGTTATATCTAATTACTGATGTACTCTTATTATGAAAGATAATCTATGTAACCTAATTTTTATCTTATTATTTAAATGTTTAAATATCCTTGCAAATCTACATCTAAAAATTGTCGACAAGTTATATTTAAAATTGTTTAAATAATCATAAAGCATGTATGTGTTATTAATATTAATATTTGATTAATGCATATACTAACAAATTATTTAAAATCATATTAGTAATCATGAAGTGTAATTTATTGAAGTTGCTTCTTTAGATATATTGATATATATATTTGACATCTTTTATTGTAGTATAACCAGATTGCACATATAATTTCTTGACAAAAAAGTTTAATCGTCTTGAAAGCATGGGAGATATCACTACTGTGTATATACATGTTTGTCTAACCTTTTAAAATTATTTTAGCTTAAAAGTATAATGTTATATGACTTAACTATTAAAATTCTTTAAAGATTAACACTGCTACACACATCGGAGATTCATGCTCTATCACTTACGTTAAGTGTCATGATGTAAGATTTAAATGATTGCTTATGCTATTTAGTAAACATACTCTATGAACTAAAGTACTTATTTTAAAAAGTGCAAACATGAGAGTTAATAAAAAATACATTAAGTACAAGAGTTTTAATATAAGATAAAATTTTAGAAAATCAAATTTAGATTCAAGACTTTATAAAATATGTAATGGGACAAGGACCAAGGTTTTAATCTAAATAGGAAGTAAAAATATAAATGAATGAAAGACATATAAATCAATGCCTGCAAAAAAGTAATTAAAAAGTTTGTGATAATTAATATAGACTATAAAGTATCTATAACATCTATTTTGTAGAAAATAAACACAAATAAAATACATAATTTAATATAAAATTATTTACTGTTAGATATATTAAACGGTATATCTCTTAAAATTTTAGCCCGTGCGGAGCATAGGTTGATGGACTAGTATATATAATCAGCTGATTCCAAAAACCGGTTGGAAAATTAACCACCGCTCCCTCCCTCCCCTCCCGCTCTCCGTTCTTCTCGGCGAACCACTAGTGGCTTTCGTGCTCGCAAGCGACACAGAGGAGAGCGAGACTGAGGAACAGCAGGATAGCAGATCGATGACAGGCCACTGATGCCCATTGTATCTGTGTGTATATATAAAAACATCTAGCTCACACATCCTCCTCTTCCTCCTGTAGTCCTGTTACGATAGCTACCTCTCTAGCTGCAGTCTGCAGATCGATGCAGCTCATCAGCCAAGCGGATATATAAATATATATCTATTTATATATATAGTAGTGCCATCGATCGAGCTTTCCGCTGTGCTGGTCGCGACTCGCGAGAGCGCATATAGTTATAGCTAGTGCTCTGCTGGTGAACTGGCGGCTGGCCGGCCGAGATCGATCATGGACGACCGCCGCTTCGCCGAGACGGAAGGCAAGAGGGCACACGACCCGCTGTACAGCCCGCGGCGCGGCGAGGGCGACGGCCACCGGGTTCCCCGTGGGCGAGGTGCTGCCGGGTCCCGTGATCGTGGGCGCGGGGCCGGCGGGGCTGGCGGTGGCGGCGTGCCTCACCATGCGCGGCATCCCGTACGTGCTGCTGGAGCGCCACGGCTGCGTCGCCTCGCTGTGGCGCCACCGCACGTACCGCCGGCTGCGCCTCCACCTGCCCAAGCGCTACTGCCAGCTGCCGCTCATGCCCTTCCCGCCGAGCTACCCGGCGTACCCGACCAGGGAGCAGTTCCTCGCCTACCTCGAGGACTACATCGCCACCTTCGGCATCAGGCCATTCTTCCGCCAGGCCGTCGTCAGCGCCGAGCACGACGGCGCCTTCTGGCGCGTCCGCACCGTCGACGGTGCCGGCGGCGGCGTCGCCAGAGAGTACCGCTCGAAATGGCTCGTCGTCGCCACTGGCGAGAACGCCGAGCCCGTCGTGCCCGACATCGACGGCATCCATGCCTTCAGGGGCCTCGTCATGCACTCCAGCGACTACCGCAGCGGCGAGGATTACTGGGGCAAGAAGGTGCTCGTCGTCGGCTGCGGGAACTCGGGCATGGAGGTGTCACTCGATCTCTCCAACCATAATGTGCCCACCTCCATAGTTGTGCGTGACTCGGTGAGTGAGAAGCATATAACAAAGTCTTCATTTCCATCGATCATCTTCAATCTCAATCGCCGCCTCTTAATTCATTAGCTCACTCTTCTATTTTTTGACTAATTTTGTACCTTATCAATTCGATCATCTATGTGCTTATTGCTTTGTGATTTGCTTTCGATCTTTTGTTTAGACAAATAGATTTTGTTTTGTTTTGTTTTTTCGAACGATCTGTTACTGACTTTCATTGATAAGAATAGATTTGTTTTGTTGGTTTTGTTCTTCATATGGATTACGGATGGATTTATATTAACTAACACTGCAACCACTACTAGTTGCTAGTCGATATATAATCCGGAGATTTGTGTTTTGCTAATATCTACTCTCCTACATACTAACATCATATTAGTGAAAAGATGCACGCACAAACGAACAGACTAAACAAAGGTGGTATTTGCATGTTTTCCATTGGCGCAACTTTTTCCTCGGTCCTTTATTTCTTTTTGTTCATGTTATGTTTTGCAACAAAACATAAGTAAGGCCGGCCACATGATAGTAAAGCTAGCTAGCATGACGTATTATACTAACTATATATGCAATGCCCTTGGTCTTAGTTGGCATCACACTTGATCTCACGTGTTCATGCACTTGGATTCCCGAAGCACAATAATTTTGTGGCTACTCTCTGTGATCTCAACAGCATGTGTTAAGCTTACTTTTCTTCCTTGGGTTAAAAAAAAAAGCACACGAGCTAACTTGCCAGAGAGAGAGCCCCTGGCATGCATGCATGCCAAGAAAGAGGCCGTGATTCTCCGTAGAACTTTCTCGGGATTCATGAGCATGCGCTTGATCCTTTCCAAGGAATAACAACAACAGAAAAAACAACACTTGCTAGCTAGATTTGTTTGCTCCAAGACAGATTGAATGAATTTTCGAAAGTGTCAAATTCAGTTCAGTTAGCCAAATAAATAAATAGGAGTAACGAACAATACCACTAACTACTGACATGCATATGCCCTTTGCAATATTGTGAACGGTCGGTAAGAAAAACTCTTCCGGATTGGCCTCCAAATACTTTACACGAATTGTTACATATATATCTTGCTGGAACCTTTGTTCCATTATCTTAAAAAACATATATATTTATTTGTGTTTCACCTTTTTTTTTCTCTTACTGAAACGTGATATGCAAACCATTACTAAAACTACTTTGATGCTGATAAGCATATGCATTTGGAAGCTGCAGCTGGAGGTGTTGTTGCTCCCACGCACTCTGCATAAAGTTCTAGTACAACCTAGCAACCGCTAGCTTGCAACTAATTAACACAATATCTATAAAGGGCAGGTTAGCTCCAAGTGTTTGGGCCCCGAGGCTCATCCTTTATTATTTTTGCCCCCTTTTGCCAAATAGGCTTTCTTTGAAACTTGCATCCCTGTCACGAAAGAAAACAAAAACAAGAGCCACTTTGATGTGCTCCCCCTTTCGGTGTTAGTTTATAGTATCTCAGATAGATGATCATTTCTCCAACTGACTGTAACTGTAATTAGTGCATTTCCGACTATTAATTATGAACAAAGTATGACACCGATAGTATCTTTTCTTAATTATATTTTTCTATCAGGTGCATGTCCTTCCTAGAGAGATCATGGGCTTCTCCACTTTTGGTTTGTCCATGTGGCTTCTCATGTGTCTATCAGTCCAGACAGTGGACCAAATCCTCCTCATACTCACGCAGATAGTGCTAGGCGACACAACACGCCTCGGCATTCCTCGACCTAGCATTGGCCCGATGGAGCTAAAGAAATTCTCTGGAAAGACGCCCGTTCTAGATGTGGGAACCATAGCCAAGATCAAGTCTGGAGATATTAAAGTAATTAATTTACTTGTTTTTATTTGGACATTAATTGTTGTAGTTCTATAACTATCTTAATTAATTGCACATCCTCATAATTTTATCTCCATTAATTGTAACTTTGCCAGGTGTTTCCAGCAATTCAAAGCTTCCAAGAGCATGGTGTTCAGTTTATTGACGGCAAGACTGAATCATTTGATGTTGTGATTCTTGCGACTGGATACAAAAGCAATGTTCCTTATTGGTTGAAGGTATACGAGCTTTCTATAAAGATAGCATGTTGTGTACTTAATATTACTTTTCTTTTGGCATGTGCTCCTTATAGTTGATGATATAATCAAAACAAATTATTGACATAATTGCATTCTAATTGCACATAGGAGAAGGATTTCTTTTCAGAGAAAAATGGATTTCCACAAAATTCAAATGAATGGAAAGGAAAGAATGGTCTTTATGCTGCTGGGTTCTCAAGACGTGGACTCCTTGGTGTGTCTATGGATGCTACCAACATTGCAGATGACATCGCTCGATGTTGGAATGACTTTGGTTATGAAAGACACAAGACCAAATTAAATAATATCAGAATTATTGATTGATAAGGTCATCCATCTTCTATTATTATTTGAAAATTTTGTGAATGCATGTACTAGTCTATTTACTTCTATTGTAATGGGTAGATGTGATAGGAAAAATATGATGCTAGCTTCTCTACCACCACAATCATATAGTTGAATTAGGCTAGTACAGGTAGAAAATTATAGGTTGATCTTTTGTCTTTTAGTTTTGCTCTAACATTAGATCTCCTAATTTTAGATAGTTTGATAGATTCTATTTTTGCGAGGTTGAAAAGATTCTTTTATTTTAATAAACAATGTAAGTTGTTTTTGTAAGTGTTGATTGTAATAGATGAATGGAGAAATTTCTTTCTTTTTCTTATATAATAATAATAATATATATGTTGGTTGCAAAATATTTTCACCTTTGGTGTTTGAACCAATTATGAGTACACGTATTGTTTTGTCTTCATTCCACTAAATCCTTAATCAAATTGGCTTGAATATTTTAATATTCAACATATTACTTAATTTTTTTATGAACGATGATCTTGGCTCTAGTAATTCAATTGTTGGTCGTCCCATAATTTTGTATCCAATAGATAATTTTAATTGGATAGAAGTCATAGCTTGTGATGATTACTCGAGATTAGTAAATATTGACTCCTAGAATTGTTGGGTAACAAATATAAAGGACAAGCGTGTAATTTAGACCGTCTTGAAATTTTAAATCTTTATAAGTCATTGCATAACAATGTTCATCTAAAATTTGCAGATACTGTAACTATAGTAAGTTTATGTCACTTTAGATATATTAAAGAACCATATAGAAAATCAAGCAAATGACAATGAATTGTTGGTTGAATTTTTACAGCTATACCACAAATCTAAGGAAAACTGTAAAAATATAAAAAACACTACAATGTATCGTTTTCTAGAATGAGATAAAATGGGGTGGAAGTCCATCGTTCCATATGATTTATAGTTCTTGGTGGTATGGAAGTCCATCATTCCATATGATTTATAGTTCTAGGTGGTGTGGAAGTCCATCGTTCCATATGATTTAATTATAGTTTTGGACCAGCCTTTTTTATGAACATGTCAAATTACTTCTGATATTTTCTATGTGAAAAATGCACCTAATTATTGTCTTCATTACGAAGATGAATACCATCATAGATCGTCGTTGACAATCTCGGTGCAAAAGCAAAAAGCACCTTCAAATTTCTATGACAGACATGTAACACCCAGTTTTAAAGACCAAAACCAGGCTTACCATATGTGTGCCCAGGAAGTCCACACATACAGAAACAGAAGTAGAGAGTATCAAAATCAGTGTCATATAGCGGAAACTTACATATATTTAACACTTACATCAGAGTAACGCGAGACGGTAGCTAATCTTTTCTTCAAGCTCCATCTTCACAGGGACGGTTGACTGGGGGTACATACGCCTAGCACTTCTCACAAAAATAGACTAGCTCCACCATCTGGTACCCATCCGGGATTTTCCAAAGTATTGAAAAGTAAAGGCAAGCCGTAAGTACATGTCGTACTCAGCAAATATAACATGGGGTTCATGAGGCTCAAAAAGGTCGACATTAATCGGGTTTCTTGCATTTAGCTTTTAAAGGATTAACATTTATAGCATTATTAGCAACAAGGTAGTAGCATTTCCCCATAACCACATGATCAATGTAAACAAGAATAAAGAATAATATATAACAACATGATTAGACAACATAATTAAACATCATGCATCAGTGATTAGCTATTCCGTAAGAATCCCCAAGGCCGCCCGTATCCGTGGGCACGGCTAGTATACCAGTTTAATAAACTCTGCGCAGAGGTGTACACTTTCACTGTGAGTCGTGATTTACCCTTTCGCCCGAGGCGGCCAACCTCTTAGCCCACTACCAAGGAGGGCCGGCGGGGGTTCACTATGAAGCCTTTCAAAGGTTCGCCTAACAAGTTAGGGCCGCTAGGATTCCATGGCAAGCGGATGTAGAGCCCCCTTCCAAATGGTTCACACCCGCAGCCGGAGACACACATAAGGACGAGGCCGCACTATACCCGTCTTGGCATGCCCTCTTGCGCCATAAAGGTAACCTCTAACAAGCTAGAAAAGGTCCTCATACTTGACTAAAGCCGAGCCATATAGCCCCTCAATTTGCATCTTGTCAATCCCGGTGACCACTTACAGATAAGTCCTTATGGAGAGAAAACTAGAGCAATAAAATAACCCCATGCTCTAGATCTCTATAAACAATAATAAAATCATCTTTTAATGTTGTTGCATATTCTATTATTCATGTTACAAGATCATGGTTATATATATCCAGCGCTAGCAAGTACTACCATATGCATATATCCCAAGGTCATTAAGGTAAATAGTAATCAACTCTAAGTCATCCTTAATAGGAGATCAAAGACATATGCATATGAAATATGGTGGATATTGTGAATAGGTAATCAAGGAGGTCCCAAGCTATACTTGCCTTATACACTTGCTTTCCACTCAAGACGTCTTTAGCCTTTATCTTTCGATCTTCCAATCTCAACCGCTACAGATAGCTTCTAATCGTAGATCGTGGCAACCAAGCATGCCAATACAAATGCAAGCAAACAAATAAAGACAACTAAGAGCGATACACCAAACAAGACTAAATAACGTACTAGAAGAAAGCTAGGTGCTAAAGTCACAAGATCACAAGAAACACCGACAAAGGAGTAAGAATATACGACTACCGAGAATTTTATATTTTAAAGAAAGAAAAACCTATGTGCTTGATTATTTTTAATTGAGCAAAACCACATAAAAATTATTAATTCAGATTATAGAAAATCGTCATTTGTTTTAAAGACCGAGTTAAGCTAGCCATATCTTATTTTTAAACATGCACGTATTATTAAATCAAATTAAACTTTAACTTTACAAAAGAAGAGTGCATCTCGGAATAACTACGCGAATCATTATCTAACTCATATTTAACTATTCAATTTATAAACTATAAAGCATTCATGTTATCATTACTCAAATTAACATTAAATTTATAAAAGGCTGAAGTTAACCCTATAAATTGCTTTTAATCAGGAACCCGATCGTATAGAGCATTAATCAAATTAATATTTATTCATAAAGTCAGAAATATTCAACATGAATAACGTTAACGCTACTATATAGGGCACAGCGATACTAACTGAGAGAGTCGACAGTTATGTGTCATGAACTGTCTATATAATTTCAGAAGAGCACAGTTTTACATGCACGAGATCTGGAATTTATGAATAGATAGAAAACAAGGATGGATTATTGAACTAATTATTTAGGATGGACATGTACATGGCGTCAAAATTTTGATCAATAAACAATGGACAGGGAGACGCAGCTGACCTTAACTAATCACCATTCACCAGGCATGCATGACGTTTGCTTTTGGTATCATAGAGAGGGAAAACGAAATCTTTTCCTGCTGCTGGTGAAGGACAGGTGCTAGGGATGACCGCTTGCTCAGCTTCAGCATCAAAAGTGCTGAACGTGCATCAGCTGCAAATTGTCTCGTCGTGGTTTGATTGTCCCTGCATCCATTAGAGAGGATTGGCCTTATGAAATTGGGATCGGCTGATGCATCAGTGCACACATAGCTAGGACCTTGGAAGCTAGCCGAGGGAGCAGTGTCTTGGCAAAGTGGTCAATATTGGACGAGAGACAATAAGCATGCACACAGGATTGCATCCATACCTATGGCGCGCTACAACGGCAATGAGGACATTGCCAGATCGATCATGATGGAGCAGTAGATGTGAAGCAGCAGTTGGACGATGATGATCGGCAGATAACATCGGTTGCGACATGGGACCAAACGTTGGCAGCGGCGGCGGCGCGGAAGCCAACTAGGGCAAAACCAATGGCACGCAGACATGCATCATATATAAAAGCTGATGGCTTGCCCTTCATAGGATCGGATTCAAGATGGCCAATTGGGCCTCTATGCCCATGGAAGGGAGGGAGGGATCGATGCCCGCACGGCAAGAACGGCCAGCAGGCCAAGCTGACGAGAGAAAGAATTTATTTTTTTATTTTTTTTAAGAAACTCATTTTTCCAAATCCGATTAAAACTCATTTAAATTTAGTTTAGAATTTTTATAAAAGTCATTCATAGTATCAAGGTCAACTAACAATCAAGCACCACATCAGAAAGAAAGCTCCTCAAATTAATTCTAAAAGATTTGAAATCACTATTTTATTTTGAGAACCATATGAAACCTTAAACTAATATTGAAAAAAAAAATTATCCAATATTAAAAACATTCCTTTTATTTAGTGTTTTCTAAGCACAACCCAAAATTGGAAATTTTGGGGTGTGACAAATCTACCCCACTTAACAGGAATCTCGTCCCGAGATTCGGGGAGACTAGAGAGAAAGATAAAGCTGATCTTCAAGTCTTCTCTCTTCCCTAATCAACTCTTATCCAATGAGGATGCCACCAGCTCAAGCCCAACTTTGTGAAGGTGCCATTTAGGCTCTTGCAGTCTTTGTAGATGTCAGTCTTACGTCCAAGATTATAAAGCCTCTCCTAACCCTCGGATGGTGGTTTACCATTCTCATGAAATTTTGAGTCTCCCATTCTTTGTTGGGTTCCAACTCAACACATCTTTCTTGAGTTCTCCTCCATAATTCCACCAGAGGTATCATGCAACCAAAAAGAGAACCTCCTTCAATCAAAACTTATCTGCCATGCATGGTGTAACATTGATGTTTCCCGAGCCTCAGAGAGCTAACTATGGATGTCCAATATCTCCTTCCTATGTCATCAATGTCAACTTGTCTTGGGTATGTCCAAGATTGCACTCCCTACTGATATCTTACATTGAAGATCAATCCTGATGAATACATGAGCTCCATGTAGATGAACCAGCAAGATACCAATTCAAGACAAGGTACCTACGCTTGATAGTAACTTCACAACCATGGAGATAGCTCATGCTTCCACGTGAAACACTTGAATGCATGAAACCTTCATCTTGCAACTTTCCTAACTTGGCTACCTATTTAAGAAAACATCAACTAAGGGACACCAAAGTAACTTGCATCTTTTCCAGGGTTAGTTAACCATCATAATAACGGCCATATACCCGAGGGAAGCTCATGTGCATAAATAGGAACAAGTAATCTGAAATTATCCACGAGTAGAAAAATAGCAGTGCAGTAAAATGGCAATAACTCAAGTTCTGCTAATCCAATAGAGTTGTATATTGTACCATTGGAAAGATTATGAAGTTCCCTATAACTTTCTTATAGAAAACTTCTCCAGATTCTGATGTTAAAATAAGGTTTCTCAGTCCAACATAAAATCTGTCTAGAAATTCTGGCAGCGCAAATGCAGCATATTGCAATGGTCATCCCTCGAGATCCACAAATCAGCTGATGATGAGCCTCATGTGGTTGGAATCCTTATGAAACCGTCTAGAACTTTGATATAGAACATGTTGTCAGATTCTACAGCTAAGGTTGTCAAAACCAGTACACTATAGAATCTGTCTGAGTTTTCAGGTAGCACGGACGCATTGTCTTGTGATTTTCATAAGTCTCAAACCATAACAGCTACTAAGGTGATTCTTGCCGGGGTGGTTCTTGAGGTCAGAGAAATATCTTGTAGTCTATTGTTGTCTAGAAAATTTTTCCATGAATTTTTTTTTAGATTCCAAAAACATATGTATAAGCTAAGGAAGATAGACTGCTCCAAAAAAACATGATATGGTAGAAACGAGATTCAGGGAGACCAAGGAGATAGACAAGAATAATCTTTAAGTCTTCATGCTTCTTTGATCAGTTGATAGGATATAAGACATGGATCTTGGATAGCCAAAAGATGACAAGAAAGATAAAGTTTGATCTTCAGTTCTTCGTGCCTCGTTGCTTGAGATACTTGGGGCTTACTGTAGCAGAAGCTACCCCACTTAACAAAGGGCTTGCTAATCTTCAAAACTTCATCTCAAGGACTGTCTTTGGAGCACAAAGATGGAGATGACACACAAGCAACACACCAAGCAAGACAAGCACCCAACACAACATCGAAACTACACGTGCTTCTTGTAGCAATGGTAGGCTTCCTAAAAAGTGGTTTATAGATGGTGAAAGGCCATCGAAAAGTTGAATACAACAAGTTTAGAAAATTTAGTAAAACAACTGAAATAATATATCAAGGATATAAGCAGAAATAGCTCAAAGGAAGCTACCAAGGAGGAGAGATAATACAAGGTCGAGAAATAATCAAATGAATATATCAAGAAGGTAGAAAAATAGTTTAGTAGCAAAATAACGTTTAGAAAATAACCAGTGCTAACTAGGCATACGTCCTATAGTCAACACTGCTCTGATACCATTCTGTAACACCCAGTTTTAAAGACCAAAACCAGGCTTACCATATGTGTGCCCAGGAAGTCCACACATACGTAAAACGTAAGTAGAGAGTATCAAAATCGGTGTCATATAGCGGAAACTTACATATATTTAACACTTACATCGAGTAACGCGAGACGGTAGCTAATCTTTTCTTCAAGCTCCATCTTCACAGGGGACGGTTGATCGGGGGTACATACGCCTAGCACTTCTCACAAAAATAGACTAGCTCCACCATCTGGTACCCATCCGGGATTTTCCAAAGTATTGAAAAGTAAAGGCAAGCCGTAAGTACATGTCGTACTCAAAGCAAATATAACATGGGGTTCATGAGGCTCAAAAAGGTCGATTAACTGGTTTCTTGCATTTAGCTTTTAAAGGATTAACATTTATAGCATTATTAGCAACAAGGTAGTAGCATTTCCCCATAACCACATGATCAATGTAAACAAGAATAAAGAATAATATATAACAACATGATTAGACAACATAATTAAACATCATGCATCAGTGATTAGCTATTCCGTAAGAATCCCCAAGGCCGCCCGTATCCGTGGGCACGGCTAGTATACCAGTTTAATAAACTCTGCGCAGAGGTGTACACTTTCACTGTGAGTCGTGATTTACCCTTTCGCCCGAGGCGGCCAACCTCTTAGCCCACTACCAAGGAGGGCCGGCGGGGGTTCACTATGAAGCCTTTCAAAGGTTCGTCTAACAAGTTAGGGCCGCTAGGATTCCATGGCAAGCAGATGTAGAGCCCCCCTTCCAAATGGTTCACACCCGCAGCAGACACACATAAGGACAGAGGCCGCACTATACCCGTCTTGGCATGCCCCTCTTGCGCCATAAAGGTAACCTCTAACAAGCTAGAAAAGGTCCTCATACTTGACTAAAGCCAGAGCCATATAGCCCTCACAAATTGCATCTTGTCAATCCCGGTGACCACTTACAGATAAGTCCTTATGGAGAGAAAACTAGAGCAATAAAATAACCCCATGCTCTAGATCTCTATAAACAATAATAAAATCATCTTTTAATGTTGTTGCATATTCTATTATTCATGTTACAAGATCATGGTTATATATATCCAGCGCTAGCAAGTACTACCATATGCATATATCCCAAGGTCATTAAGGTAAATAGTAATCAACTCTAAGTCATCCTTAATAGGAGATCAAAGACATATGCATATGAAATATGGTGGATATTGTGAATAGGTAATCAAGGAGGTCCCAAGCTATACTTGCCTTATACACTTGCTTTCCACTCAAGACGTCTTTAGCCTTTATCTTCTGATCTTCCAATCTCAACCGCTTACAGATAGCTTCTAATCGTAGATCGTGGCAACCAAGCATGCCAATACAAATGCAAGCAAACAAATAAAGACAACTAAGAGCGATACACCAAACAAGACTAAATAACGTACTAGAAGAAAGCTAGGTGCTAAAGACACAAGATCACAAGAAACACCGACAAAGGAGTAAGAATATACGACTACCGAGAATTTTATATTTTAAAGAAAGAAAAACCTATGTGCTTGATTATTTTTAATTGAGCAAAACCACATAAAAATTATTAATTCAGATTATAGAAAATCGTCATTTGTTTTAAAGACCGAGTTAAGCTAGCCATATCTTATTTTTAAACATGCACGTATTATTAAATCAAATTAAACTTTAACTTTACAAAAGAAGAGTGCATCTCAGAATAACTACGCGAATCATTATCTAACTCATATTTAACTATTCAATTTATAAACTATAAAGCATTCATGTTATCATTACTCAAATTAACATTAAATTTATAAAAGGCTGAAGTTAACCCTATAAATTGCTTTTAATCAGGAACCCGATCGTATAGAGCATTAATCAAATTAATATTTATTCATAAAGTCAGAAATATTCAACATGAATAACGTTAACGCTACTATATAGGGCACAGCGATACTAACTGAGAGAGTCGACAGTTATGTGTCATGAACTGTCTATATAATTTCAGAAGAGCACAGTTTTACATGCACGAGATCTGGAATTTATGAATAGATAGAAAACAAGGATGGATTATTGAACTAATTATTTAGGATGGACATGTACATGGCGTCAAAATTTTGATCAATAAACAATGGACAGGGAGACGCAGCTGACCTTAACTAATCACCATTCACCAGGCATGCATGACGTTTGCTTTTGGTATCATAGAGAGGGAAAACGAAATCTTTTTTCCTGCTGCTGGTGAAGGACAGGTGCTAGGGATGACCGCTTGCTCAGCTTCAGCATCAAAAGTGCTGAACGTGCATCAGCTGCAAATTGTCTCGTCGTGGTTTGATTGTCCCTGCATCCATTAGAGAGGATTGGCCTTATGAAATTGGGATCGGCTGATGCATCAGTGCACACATAGCTAGGACCTTGGAAGCTAGCCGAGGGAGCAGTGTCTTGGCAAAGTGGTCAATATTGGACGAGAGACAATAAGCATGCACACAGGATTGCATCCATACCTATGGCGCTACAACGGCAATGAGGACATTGCCAGATCGATCATGATGGAGCAGTAGATGTGAAGCAGCAGTTGGACGATGATGATCGGCAGATAACATCGGTTGCGACATGGGACCAAACGTTGGCAGCGGCGGCGGCGCGGAAGCCAACTAGGGCAAAACCAATGGCACGCAGACATGCATCATATATAAAAGCTGATGGCTTGCCCTTCATAGGATCGGATTCAAGATGGCCAATTGGGCCTCTATGCCCATGGAAGGGAGGGAGGGATCGATGCCCGCACGGCAAGAACGGCCAGCAGGCCAAGCTGACGAGAGAAAGAATTTATTTTTTTATTTTTTTTAAGAAACTCATTTTTCCAAATCCGATTAAAACTCATTTAAATTTAGTTTAGAATTTTTATAAAAAGTCATTCATAGTATCAAGGTCAACTAACAATCAAGCACCACATCAGAAAGAAAGCTCCTCAAATTAATTCTAAAAGATTTGAAATCACTATTTTATTTTGAGAACCATATGAAACCTTAAACTAATATTGAAAAAAAAAATTATCCAATATTAAAAACATTCCTTTTATTTAGTGTTTTCTAAGCACAACCCAAAATTGGAAATTTTGGGGTGTGACAGCCGGGGAACGGTTTGCTGATTTTGACTTAGTCTAGCTTAATCTTGTATTATACTTTTATCTTTTCTTATTTTATCCCAGTCTCTTCAATAATTTTTGTGTTTATCCTTATGGATGCTTTAATCCTGTTTTTATCCCAGTCTCTTCATTATTTTTGTGTTCATCCTTATGGATGTCTTTAATTTTATTTCTATCTATCTTTATGACATGTGCGAAGCTTTTGAGCCACCAAAATCTATGGAACCTATCATAACACCTAGCTATGAGCTACGCCCATGTCTAATTAATATGATTCGGGATATCCTATCACCCGAACTAGATATGGAAGTCTCGGTAGCTAAAACATAATCATTCTATTCTCAAGATTTAGCTATCAATCCTAAACCCTTAAAATTTCACTTTAATGATTTAGACTTCCAGTTGGCTAAGATGCTCATAAAACAATACACATTAGATCTTCTCAAAAGAGCATCTTAGGAAAAGTGTAGTCAACTTCCTTTTCCTTCCGAAAGACATTGGAAAGAATGCAAGGATGGCACGTTGAATAATGCCATAGAAGGAGAGCTAACCCACTTAGGAATAAATTCTATCTTCTCCCCTTCTATGCTCACATTAAATAACTTTAAACCCATCTCTAAACACATCCTTGACCCCAATGAATCTTTCATGCTCTTTCTACTAAACTTCATAATAATCCTAGAAATCTATCAAGACATCTCAAAAATAAGGGTCATGACGATTATAGGAATACCTTAAGAAGAGCAACAATGGCAGGAATGCATAGAACATACTGGAAATACATATGCCATTGTGAAAGAATAGATGGAAGAAGATGAAGCTCTAGCATCTAAACTTGGTTTAAATTCAAATAGTGAACTTAAATTAATTTCTTTAATAAACAAAACTCACCCAAGTTTAGAGAAACCTTTAGAAGAGACCAACCTTAGGAACATCAATTCATGGGGAATCCTAGAAAATAAAATATCTAATAAATGTCATAGGCATAAAATAATAGAGACAAACTTATTACCTATAGACATCCATGAATAGACATCCCTAGAGTTTGAAAAGGGAGATTACATCGATGAGCATGGGAATTATCTCATTAACACTTTATCAAATCCATGCACATATGAGAAATCTCCTGAATCTTTTGGTCTCTCTAATATTACCGCACATGAGATCTTTAACCCCCTTATTTTACCTGTTTATAAAATCATTAAGAGGGTGGTTGTAGATGCATATGTTTATCATAAATACTATAGATCTCGTTGTAATATGGATATAGGTGCACAAGGGCTAATGTTCTAGAGGAAACCACCTCACCAATTTAAAGAACAATAATTAGAAGGTTTCCTAAGAACAACTTTGTGTCCCCAAAATAACCACTCTTAAAAAAAAAAAATTAATTGAGCTTGCACGTTTTGTTATACCCTTGTGAATTGAGCAGAGTTATAATTATCAAAATATTCCTTTGGGTATTTTTGTCACTAACCATTTCAGGTTTGAAGTAAGAAAATAACTAATGGCGGCACCAGGTATGTCAAAACAACCATTATGCAATTTTGAATTACATCCACTCAAGCTTACATTTACTTTGTAAAATTCTAGCTTGGGGGAATGGTCTTATTTAGAAAATTCTATATTACTAATATTGGTTGTCTCTACCTTTATTCAATTTATTAATCATACTCTTTCATCTCTGTTTGAATAACATTCTATAAACTTTTATGTTACCTTTGCTTGCTATAGTATGTTTAAGGTTTAGAGAAATTTCATATACCTTTTGAATTAGGCATGGTGCTTAGTTTAAACTGTTTTCTTGAGTCATAATTAGACAAGGTGTTTAGTTTGATTCTTGAACTAAGAGGTGTATTGATTTTACTTTCAAAGGCTTTTTGAATTAAGCGTGGTGCTTAGGTTAGAATGCCTTCCTAAGTCAAATTAGACGTGGTGTCTAGGTTGATTTTTGAACCGATAAGATACTATAAAGTAGACATTGGATATTTTGTTGGACTAACCCCTACAGGAAATTTTCAAAATCAATTTGGGTAAGTCATGAGATAAATTCGAATTAGAGATGCGACAGAGTACATGTTTAACTTTAATAACTTTATAAAAAGAAGACATAGCTCATTCATCATGAATGAAAGAACTATGAGCATTAATGATTCATTCACTTTATCTTCTACTACAAGTTACTTTGCCTTAAATCATGTCTGTATAAAATATGATTTATGCTAAACAATATTAATATTATCTTTTCATTAAGCATAGACAAAATAAAATACTGGACAAGCAACCTGTGTTCAAAATCTGTATACTCCTTCGGGTATGTGTTGTCCACTAATCTGTTGCAGACATAATAATGACTGGAGTCAAAAGAGTCAAAAGATCCAAGAAGCAAAAGATGACAAAAGAATGAGTGCAACAGAGGAGATAAGATGTTCATGAGCAACTCAAGATTCAAGAGGAAGGACCACCAGTCATTTACCCTTCATCACTTAGTGCCATCACGCTCTAATAATGAAGGTAATACCCAAGGTAAGTAGTCACTGCTCTTCTCTTGATCTTGGTGCACATATAATTTAAAACACAAGCATGTTAGAGTTATAACTTAAATTGATAATCTAATGAACTCAACATGGTTTGTCTTTTAAGATTGTTCATGGCATTGTACTCTTAATCTCAGTCTTAACCAAAATACGTTAAAACATTATATTCGATCTTGGGAAGATGATAGTCATACTCATATGAAAATTTATATATAGATAGACAATCCTTCCATTGGTTAAACAAGTCATTCTTTTTACGCCATGTGAACTTAAATGCAACATTAAATGCTTAATCTTTTGATCCTATCACTCATGGCATAAATAAATAATTCATGTAACACCAACGTTATTTTGTTCAATGTGCTTAAGGATAGAGAATAATAAATAAAGAAATAGATTTGGTTCTATTGGTGTCTTTCCACCAACAGAGCCCATGCACTTGATCTCTACCTTGGTTTTGTAAATAGAAGAACACATCGAGCAAAGTTCATTAATTCTATAAGTGAGTGTTCTGTGAACGTGCACACTGAGCAAGATGCTGCCAGCTATAATTAAAAGCTCTACTTCAACCTATTGGTCAAATCAAAGAACAAAAGTGACATCATCATCACTAAAGGTATGCAACATCATAACCTCCATCTCTCAAGATGGAGAGATACACAAGAGTGGAAGAATAAGTTCTGTCGGTAAACTTAAGATTCCGTACCCTTGCCATAAGGTAATATGGTAGTTATCTAATTAATTAGTATTTCTATCTACATTAATAATTTCGCTTTAGTATATTCATCTTCATAAATATTAAAAAGAAAATAAAAATCTTTATTGCTTCATTTACTGCATCATAAAATATTGAAATCCCTACATGAATAAACTTATGGTAACCCTATAAAAATATTTACTGTGGTGGTATAAATAATAATAATAATAATAATAATAATAATAGTAGTAGTAGTAGTGGTAGCAAAGAAAGCATCATCTATGTTTACTTTCTTGCATTATGAAAGAAAAAACCTAAGCCCCATAAGAATAAATATTCTATGTGGAGGCATAAAAAAAATAATAGAACTATATATCATGCACTCACATTTAATTTCTATATAATTAAAATAGAAAATTCAAAAAAAAAAGAGAATCCTGCTAGAGCCTGTCAATTTAAATCAACTCAAAGAATAATCAATTACTTATTGGCTGACCGCTAACCTATTATTAAATTCAAGCCTCGAGTTTTGGTTTTCTTGTTGGAGTATAATTATGCGGGAACAACATTATGACAAGGAGAGAGTCTATCGGTGGCATCCACTAGGGCCATTCTTTGGTTACCTCGCTCTGAAGATCATTAACACCAAGAATTGCAAACATCTAGCTTGGGGGAGGAGCATCCCCTAGTTATCAGGTAACTATACCTAGGCGATTATCGAGTCTACTTTATATAGTCATAAAATACCAAAAATATGTGAGCACATGAAGGTTCACAATAGTATCATAGAAAAATTTGAAAATGCTAAAACTATATGAGCACATGAAGGCTCACCCTTAATTAAGAAAAATACAAAAATATTCGGGCACATGAAGGCTCGATGCGATCGAAGGGACTAGCTTGGGGGAGATGCACCCCCGTTATCATCGTGATTAAGGTATGTCTTTACTATTAATTTTATTTTAGTAAGCTATAGTGTGTGTTAGATTTAATAATTAAAGTATATTTAAAGAACTCTCTCTCTCTAATTTTTTAAAGTGGAAATGATGAATAGTTGTTCTACTGAAATTTCTTTCAAGTGCCTAGTTTTTAACCATGGATTCTCCCGAGTTTGGATATGACTACTTTGATATAAGAATTTACTCTCGAACCTGAAATTTGTGGAGGCACACGCTTGAGCTAAAGTCTAGGTAATTGATCGACAATGATACATGAAGGTCTAAGCTACTATTTATCTTATTCTTATCATTACTAAGTTACGGAGATTTATTTTGAAAACCTAAAATCTTACATGATGAGCTCTTGTATGACAAAATCTAAATTCCTACCAAAGCCATATATGATACATTTAGAATTAGGAAAACCTTTGCACATTTATCTTTGCTTGCTTTACATTGAGTTTAGTCAACCTTTGGAATATACCTTATGAGAGTCTTGTCATGCTTTTAAAATCAAGATCACTTACGCACTCCACCCACATATGCATTACTCCTACTCTAGGAAGTAAGCGCAGTCATTTCCACTTTCATCTAGATCCACTTTAAAAATGTTTCTCTCCTACATTAGGAGTAAACACCTAAAAATAGACCCTATAGGATAACCCCCCGTTTAATTGCTCTAAGTTCTTATCATTATCTCTTCAATTATTTATATTCAAAGGATACATGTGGCTATGCAAAAGTATTGAAAAAAAAAAGAGAGAAGAGTGAAAAAAGGGGGAGTAAAAGATGGACAAGTGTCCCAGCATTAAAACAATGGGTACATAGATGCCTGCCTCCCAAATTAAAAAAAAAGAAGAAAGAAAAAAAAAAAGAAGAGAGAATAAAGATAGCCCATGTTTTCCCGCGAAAAGAGTTCTAAGGAAGAAGATTATTTTTAAAGAGCAAAAGTAGAATTAGGATTAGCCACTAAATACCATATATGCACCTATCCACCATACGCCACACACATGCACATCTTGATTTGATTGAATGCCTTGATTCTCTATGGATCCATTGTTTGACTTTACAATATATGAATTGCAAGTATGTTCATCCTTGTTATTGCCACTCCTATGAGCACCACTATAAATACTTAGTTGTAGGAAAGGCATAACATCATTAATGCCTCAAGAGAGAACCATAAATACCACATACATTGAGAGACTTGAGGGTGTCATACAATTAAGCTCTAAGTTTTATTGCGAAAATTTACAAAACTACGGAATATTGGTACTTGTAAAGAATTTGAGACATAGTGCTTGACTTGATTGTTCTATCTTTCGATTGCTCAAGATTTATGCACAAGCTGTAAAGCTCCATAGTTAAAGGTAAAATGGGTAAGTTTGAAAGTTAGAGTAGTTTTGTCTAAACCAAAGGAAAATTTATGTTTAAAAGCAAGTGAGCTTAAAAGAAATAAAAGTATTACAGCAATTCCTGATCCAAGTTTATTAAGAACTAGATTTAGATTGTTTGCCAAGGGACTGGCAAAAAGGTAAGCAGAGGGGGGTATTGTTGACACTCCTTAGCGTCAACTTTTACTAGCACTTTAAACCTGAAGGAGAACATGAAAACATACTAGTCTAGGGCTTTATCGACAAATTCCACGAGTTTTGCATATTCTATATTTTCGGGGATTTTCCGAGAAAAGGATAAAAGAAGGATTTCAATGCATAATTATCACGAAATTGATCCACGTCGGACAACATCGCTAGAGGACTCGGGGAAGGGTCTAGAAGACACCGAAGCGGCGGGGCCCTTGAGAGGAGATAAGGTGGGGCCGGCCGGCCCCACCCAGCCGCCTGGCGCCCTAACTCCACCGATCACCGCCGCCTTACGGAGTCTTCCTCCCTCGTTTGCGTGGAGTCCAATCGCAGCATCCCTACGTTGATTTGAGGTCGGTTTAATCCGACGGTGCACATGAGATGAAGACGCGGATCGCTGACGTGGCGGTTCCTTGCCCCCTACTCCACCTCGGCCTATATAATGACGCCCAAGGCTCCCCCCAAGAGGCATTCTACACCCCGGTGCTTCATATTCTTCATTAGATTAGGGTTAGGGTCCCTCTAGTTGATCTAGTCTAGTTCATCTAGTTCTAGCTAGTTCATCTAGATGTAGCAATTAGGAGAGACTAGTTCTTCTAGATCTAGTCTTGTTTAGAGATTAGAGAGATTGAGTAGAGCAGTAGAGATTCGGAGGAGCTCCGGCATGTCGGCGCTTCTTCGTGGTCAGATTGTATTCTTACGGATTCGGCTTCCTCGCCGGAGGCTGCGTTACGAGGTACTTTTGTATTTACTATTCGATTCAAGTAAGCGGTCGTTTATATTCGTTCTTTAGATCACATCTCATATTGAGGACTTTGATCTTGGTAATTGCTTGGTTGAAGTAGTATTTCGTAGTGTAGGCGTGGTGCCTAGGCTAGGTTTACTTGTGGATGTCCCCTGATTAGCCGGATAGTGGTAGCTCGCGTAGGTGACTTTATAGCTGCGTTGAATCCTCTGTAGTCCACTTCCCGTTGATAGGACAGACAGGCTGATAGGTGTCTGGTAGGTAGATTACTCTGTTTCTTCTCCTATTCAGGTCACTTGCCCGATAAGACGATATTATACAAAGTTTCTGGGTAGTCGAGAATTAGAGTACATTAGCTATTTCTCTTTTTCTTGATATGATCTATGCCTAATTGTAGGGTTAAGTTTATATACTTTGTCATCATCACAATTTGTTCCACGTGGATACGATATTTAAAACCTCCAGGTAAAATGTGACACTGGTATGATATCTGTGCGCTTGCGGATAATCCTACTTAAAACTTATTTAAATAGAGTGCAGTTAAAAATACCAACACCCTGCCTAAGGGCCACACAACCTTAACCGTGTGAGCAAGTGTGTTACGGCCCTTGCTGCATGACGGTTATCGAGGAAGGATCTGATGAGGAATAGGTTGTGTGGCCCTTGGGCAGAGCACTTCTGTTGGGTGGTTTGTAATAAAGTTATATAATGATACTTCCGCTATTTTGTAATAATGATACTCGGTTTGTATAAGTTTTACAAAAGGTTTATAAATTAAGTTATTGTAAGTCTTCCGCTACTCGATATTTTTTTTTTGTATGAAAATTTGTTGTAATCTTTGTGATGTCTCTGTAAGTATCGATCCTGGAGGAATCGTGGTTTATCGGGGATCCACCCGACGGAACATTCTAGGTTATGTGATGTACAAGCATATCCGACAGAGGTCTTAGGGACAATGTTAGGTACTTGTGGGCCATATAATTTAGAAGGTTCTGCCACAGGGGGTATCAGAGCGGTACTTACAAAGACACTTGCAGTATTACTTTTCAAAACTTCAAATGTTTTGGATTCAAGCGTTAAAAGTGGTTTAGTCCAAATTGCTTCTGCTCCGTCTTAATTCTTTCTAGTAGCCTTTCTAGATACTATTTAAAAAGAGTCTTAAGTGGAGTATCATGTTGTTTTCTTTTTGCCCTACATTACTAAAAGTATGCTTATGTTAGTTTAAAAAGTTTTTGCTTGATCCTAAGTTCGATCATGCATCATGTTTAATTCACATGTTTAAAATTATATCCCCGTTTAAAAAGTGGTTGGAGTAAAATCAATCCTATTCTTGCCGACTCTAAGGCTCTTAATCAACTTTTGGTTGGTGACTAAAATGAATTAATTAAATACCTAATTAAGTAGATGCATGTGTATAAGTTGTAATTGCTCCTTATATGCATTGGTTTGAACAAGTGATTAAGCCATGCAGGTGCTTTTTATGTTAAAGTCTTCTTTGGTCCATGTTAGTTCAATTCTTTCATGATGAATTAACTAATTAAACTTGTTAGTTAATAATTAAAATGCTTATTAGAATAATAACCCTAGATCTTTGATGAAGGAAAGTTGTACTCAAGATGTAATGCAATTAAATTATTTCATCCATATTGCATCATCTAGCATCATGTCATGCATATCATTATGTTAAGCATGCATCATTATTACATGTAGTATACGAGAGAGTTGGATCGCGTTGATCAAGCTTCCGAGAAGGTGCAAGTGATCCAATCGAAGAAGTCAATGTCAAGACTAACAACTAACCTTCTCTACAACACAGGCAAGCCCCGGATGCATTTAATCTTTCCTTGAATTTTGAAATTTTTTTATAATTTTATGTTGATGATATGATGCATTAGGTGTAGGAGTTGTGTGATATCCTATCTGATGCATTTACCTTCCTTGATATATTATCTATGAAACCTGTTTTGATTTGAAAATACTTAGTATATGCTTAGTCCTGCTGATAGCCTAGGCTTTACAAATAAAATGGTTTTAAAAGTTTGATAATAATATTCTCTTTGAGAGAAGTTATGAAAACCTAATATTGCTTGTTGTTTATCCTTTACCTTGGCCGGGTCAAGGGTACACAATAAGAACATGATGAGTAAACCGAGACGCCGGTGGAGTGACTTGCATCGGGGAAGGGCTAGTGCCCTGGTGTAGTGTCATCCACTTGTGTCGATTAAGGACCATCCGTTGCCCTGGCCCTAGGATCATGAGGTTATTGGATAGTACTAGTCGTATGCTAATGGCGGTAAGCTCCACTTGGACTATCCATGACAAGAATGGACAAGTAGCGTGTACCCATCCTACGGGGCGCACCGTCGACGGACTGACGGCGTAGGGAGGTGGTGTACTGTACACCCATTCTAGTACGGAGAAATCCAAGCGTCGAGTTGATGTATGTAAGATGGTCCGTCCTGCATACATCGTGTGGCTAGGAAGCCCCAGCTGGGTATATAAGCGATTCGAATCGTCGTTGCTCCACGATATGGAAGACTTAATCCAAGCACCGGCATCGTAGTAAGGATGAAAGTTGCTGAGGTTGGAAAGCTTTAAAATCGAGATCTTGTTTGATAAGTGTTTGCTATAGACTAGGATAATCTAAATGGATAGTTTAATACTTAATGAAAATATCAGATAAGAATAAATATTAAGGATCAACATTAGTCGCTTTTCCGTAAAGATGTCTTTGATTCTTGCTAAAGCCTTACCTTGATTCCTATCAACCAGCATTCCTAAGCCTTCTCCACTCTTTTCTGTCGGGTAAGTCTTGCGGAGTACTTTTGTACTCAGAGTTTCTTTGACCCCTGTTGCAGGTGCTGACTAGTGTTGCTGAGTTCGGTCATACCAGTGGGCTTGGCATGATCGAACACCTCCCACCTGAGATGTTCTCTTACAGGTGTTCTAGAGTTCTGTCTTATTTCCGTAAACTTAGTTAAGTTTTGTTTAATCGAACTCTGATTAAGTGTTGTAATATCTTTTGTAAATCTTCTGTTACTCTGTTGTATTTGAATAAAAATAGTTGTAATACTACAATATCTTGTAAGAAGTCGATCTTGGAGAATCGTGGTGTCATCGGGGTTTCACCCGACAGAACGTTTTAAGTTATGTGGTACACAAGCATAGCCGACAGAGGTCTTAGGGACAATGTCAGGTGCTTGTGGGCCATATAATTTAGAAGGTTCTGCCACATAGAGCTATAGGCTAGTATGACTTGATAGACCAGGTGTACGCCGGTGCCCGAAGTAAGTTTGTAGTGGTCAAGTTACTATCATCTAGAAATTCCGTCCTTAGAAGAACCTCACTACCCAAGTTACTTTCTTCTTGCTTTTCTGGGAGAATTAGTTTAGTGGCTTTCACACCTCCGTTCCTCTCGGGGATTACGATACCCTGAATACCATCCAAAGAAGTGCTATGATGGTACTTTTTGTGGGCTTGCGAAATTATCTGCTTACGCTAAGAAATACTAACAACACACCATAGAGTTATGACCACAACCAAGTTGGGTCTCCAGAACGATGCCTCTAAGGATGATGTGACGTTGAGGGTGCCACCGTCGTCTATCCACGAATGGACAGGGCTTTCACCTGAAGAACCTATGCCTATGAGAGCGATGCGGTGGAAGGGGTGCAACACATGCATGATGTTTGGGTGCAACGTATGCATAATGTTTAATTTCTTGTAATCTTCTGCGACATTCAAACATTTTTATATCTAGTTTAGTCCTAATTTTTATGAGAAGGTACAATTAGAAATGCACAACTCACACACTCCACACACACACACACACGCATAAGCATGTGTGCGCATCCGTACACAAGCAAAGAAAGAGAATAGGAGGCTTAATTAGCCTCCATTTGCATGGGAAACGCACACATGTGGATGTACACTACTTTTTCACAAACATATAGAAAGCAATTTAGATCCTAAATTTTAATATAACTTCTATGGTCCATAAACTAGTTTTGTATGGGTTTTATCAGTTTTTGCATGTTAAAAAACCCAGGTAGCTTTTGCTCTAGCCTTTTTACAATCTAATCTAACATTATAAAAAAATAGTCTTCAAAATGTAGGGTGGATCCAAAGATGCACTTAATTAGTGAATTAGTTCCATGAGTGCAATGCATCTATCTGGATAAAACCGTTGGCACTACGCAAGGATAGAAAGGAAGTACAATGGTCAGACAAACTATCTGCAGCCTTATCTAGATTACGTACTACGACATCCAGTAACCAAAGCGGATATGCTTGACACAGCATACATGCAAAGCCAAAGCTTGTCCTTGACCTTGACTTTGTTATGTGAATGTGAAGACGAAGAGGAGGTAAAAAACTTTGAGGAGTGAGGAGGGGCATGAACGCTCGGTTCTGATGAAGGGTAACGCATGCGTGATGTTTCTTCTTGTAAAAAATCGAGCCGCACTCAGCATGTAGATATATATGGCTGGCCTGGACGGCATGGACGACCGGCGCACTCCGATCCCTCTCCATGCATCGCCGTCGCAGGTGGTGGTGAAGCAGTAAATCTGACCGGCCGGCCGGCCGGTGGCGGCGGTCGTTTTCGCATGTGTGTATGGCTGGTAGAATCGAAGGCAGTAGTATGTAGTACTTGTTTCGCGCGCCTGCTGCCGCCGCCGTGGATCGGAATCTGTCCGAGAATCAGAGCCCCCGCGAATGATTGAGGAATGAAAGGCGGACGGCGCGCGGCTTGGGGCGAGTCAGCGACTAGTGCTCCGGCGGTCCCCGGCGGCCGAACGCAGACGCGCATGAACAGTGGACGAGAGAGGAGGCCCGGCCGGCCGCGCCCTTGCGTGATTCCGCGCGCGAGCATCGATGATGGATCGATATCGTCGTGGGTGTCCATCAGCAAGCGCGCGCTGGCACTTGGCAGTTGGCACTGGCCACTGGCTCTGGGAGAATGGCGGCCGGCCGAGGTCGAGGCCGAGACCCCGACGTGACGCGGGCATGCACAGCACCGCGCGCGTGCGCGTGCGCCTCCCGTGGCGCCCACAGGGGACGCCTGTGAGCCGGAACTGCGCCGCCGCGGCACCCACGTGATGACACCGCGCGCATCGTCTGAGTCGACGACGTCGACGGGCAAGCTAGTTCCCGGCGGTTCGGTCGCTATGGCATGGCATGGCATGCGTGATGCGTGCGTGCTGGAGTGCTGGTGGGCTGGCCCGTGTCCCCGTCGCGCCGGCCGCGCCCCATGGATGGGATCGATCGCCACGCCGTGCACGTAGGTATATGCCGCCTTGCATTGGTCGACCATGACGTGACAGTGTCAGGCAGTACTGCTGATCGACCAGCAGGTATGTGGTTCATTGGCTGCTTGTGCGCTGCAGGAGGCATGAGGCCAGGCACGCAGAGCAGCGGCTCCGACGATCCCCTCTGTACGGCTCCATGTCCATGAATCTGAATGGGACCTTTTGTCGATGGATGGGAATGGGATCCAGGTCTCTGTGTCTGTCCACTGGATTGGATTGGCCCTAGCTCATCGATGGTGGGTGGCCTTGTTGACGAACAAGTGGCTATAATGAGTAATGAACGATGTATCAATGAGCCAATGATGCATCAGCACTATCACTAGTATGTCGTAGTACTACGGCGGTAGTGTCGACCGAGTGAGCACATGATCCACTCGGATTCTGATGGAGCTAGCTAGCTAGCATTCAGCCATGCATGTCCGTCGGTCAGATTCGGGAGAGATTCCCAGCATGAATGGAATGGATCCCGTGCAGAGATTCATCCATGTGGACATGGTCGTAATGGGCAGCAGCAGCAGCCAGCCGTGGGCCGGCCGGCCGGCAAAGCCGCCGCCCGATTGGGCTCGGCCGTTCCGCTCCTGCCATGCATGCATGTCGGCCGGTAGGTACGGTACAGTCCCTGCCCCCTGCCCGTGCGCGCGCAACAACTGAGCTCCTCCTGCCTGGTGGTGTGTTGCCATGCCGCCGTGGTGGTGGTGGCCATTGCCCATTGCCATGCGCGTCTCGTGTCGCCCGGCGCCCGCCCTACGAAATGAATGATTGGACGCCATCGTGTCCGTGTCGACATCGGTGCGCCCGCCCCGCCACCACCATGCCGCCATGCTCGCCGGTTACCTGAGATGTGCAGATGGCGGCAGCCCTGAAATGATGGCAAAAGCCTCACGTCCCGTCACTTTTCCGCGGCCCGACCGGAGGCAACGCCCGTGTCTGGCCTCCCCATTTCAGAGCGCCCAGGTGGGCGGTGCCTCCCGGTCAGCTTTGGGCTTTGGCGCCAGCTCCTTCTCGCTCTCGGCGTCGGCGGCTGCCTCTCTCTCTCTGCCTGGGCGCCCAGGCCAAGTGGCCATGGTCTGGCCCCCCATGCGTCCCGTTAATTAACAGAGCAGGGGTCTTTAATTTTCGGCATCTCATCTCATCATTGCAGATTTGCAGCGTCCATTGCACGAGCGAGCACCATTTGTATATTCGCATCAGCATCACATCGCTTGGCCGGGTCGGTCAGGTCAGATCAGATCAGCAGCTCTCAGGTGGTCGTTGCGATGCCATCAGCCGAGCCCCTCCTCTAATTGGTTCGCCAAACAAAGCCCAGCCCACCTTTTACCGGCCTCTGTAGAGCAAGGTGGGCCTCCTCCAGTTTTCCAACTGCTGTGGAAACACTAGAAGCCCATTAGTCTTTTGGGCTTATCTTCCAACTGTTCTCTGTCTCCCGTGTCATCATTGCTTCCTCATTACCTCATCTTTCTTCAATTAATTATTAAGTCTTTTGCATAATTTTCTTCAGGAACGATGTTGCTAAGGCCTTCGCTAATTTTTGTCTGGCTACATTCAAACCGAACGATATAATAAATAAATATTCTTGAGATTTCGAACCCCTTGTTTCTCCTGCAAAATGAGTTCACGGTGCTTTTGAACTCACTTCATCATCACACCTATTGTGTTTTGATTTTTTAAGGGGGAGCGGGAATTACATTAAAACTTAGGAAAATACTTTCCCAGATTACATATGAGAAAATTTGAAATAAACATCATACAATTTCAACAATGTTGCATCACCTTCGATTATGGATTTCCTCTTCGTGACCATCGAGATGAGATCGATGGTCCGAAGGTATCTGTCCTCATTGGAGTGAGCAGGAACACCCCCGGCAGATAACGCTCGTCTTTCGATGGCATCAACGCCTACAACTGCAACCTCTTTATGCAATAAAATCGTCACAGGTAACAAGATCCCAAACCAAAAATCATATGATGAGTGTAGACGAGAGTTGATCCCATCTTCACCTGCGGACTCACCGGAGAGGAAGAATGCGAGGAAGGACGCAACTTTGTCTACCGGTGGGATCTAGCTCCCTATTGTGCACATTATAGTATTTCGATTGAATTGAATTGTTTGTTTTTCTAAAAAAATAAATTAGATAGTGTTTTAGATAACGAGTTCAACTCATGAATTGAATTTTGGTCTGGGCTCATCAAGCTGAAAGTTCCTATTTTTCCACTTCGTGGGCATACAACAATAACCTTATATTTTCTTTTTAACACACCGTGCATGCATAATGCATTGTCTTATTTCAAGTCCATGTTGACATGGACACATACAAAGTTTATTTTTTCGGCTGGCAAATTATATAATTGTTAGATTGGGGGAAAACGAACATAGTGACCACCAAAACAAAAGAAAGAAAATACAGACAGCTGTACATCTGCTCTGGGGTCTAACACCACATGCACATCCTCTACAGCGACCACTAGAAGAGCAGCCAATAGTACACGTGAAAAGCTCAATACCTTACTATAGAAGGCTAGAAGCCAACGTCTAGTACGTTGCTAGTGGTAGCAAAGGAGAGGACGACGGTTGGGCTTGGAGGGCAGCACTGCTTGGAGCACGCATACGTAGAATGATTCCCTGACAAATTCTCCAGTGACCCGGGAGGCCGGGAGCCTGGGGCCTCAAAATCAGCAGGATTCCGTGGTGGAATCGGAATCTAACAATGCATGGCTTGGCGGCGCAGGAGGATTGCACACAAAAATGGTTGGGATGTTGTTACCTGTGACCATGTAACTGCTGACGAAAATCAACCGTTTTAAAGAAATGAATGGCTGATCGCAGTCACTTCCTTGCCCAACTGACAAGCAGAGTTTTGATGTTTACTTTTTCCTCGAATTACATACTTGGGTGTCAATGTACTACAGTACTTAGTATTAATTAAGATAGGAAGAAGGCATAGAACATGATTTTATAAATTGTTGCTGCAGCAGAACGCAATCCAAGGCGTCGCCCACTGCTGAATGTTTTCTATGCATGGTTTATCGATACATATACCAATTGGTCATTGTAACACTGATGCTCATGCATGAATAACAAGCAGCACACTAAGTCACAAATGTATCTAATCGACTACTCCGACACCGTACTATTTCCCCACGTATCGGGGGAATTGATCGCCATCATCAATATGCACGCTTCAGTATGTATATGAATCTTGCTGCTGTGATGCTCTATGAATCTTTCTGCTGTTTAGAACCGTGCCAAATGAGACCCTTCATATCCTCGGTTGCTGCACAGAAAAGCTCGTCCATTTTTGCCTCTTCCATTGATGCTGACAGTAATATTTTATTTTCATTAAAAAATAATGACTGAACACAGCCTTCTCCTTGCTCTGACTGAAAGCAACCAAGAAGCAGAGTTCTGATGTATCGAGAAGCAGAGTTCATATAATTTCCATGCATGGTTTATCAATTCTACTAGTCTATTGGTCATTGTCTCACTCATGTTCATGCAGAGTGTCCGAAATAGCAGCACACCAATGTATGTACTGCACATTGTATTTCCCCAAAACATCGGGGGAATTGATCGCCATCATCAAGGCGCAAGCTTCAATCTGTATGAGTATGAAGCTTGCAGCTACGGTACTCTACGAATCTCAGCTCATCGTAATGGCATGAGACTCTCCCCAAACCACTGCCAAATCCCAATGAATACACTTAACCTATGTACAACACGGTCCAACCTCACAAATTGGGCACAGCAGGCTCAGTTCTCCTCCATGACCAGCCTGGGGCCGCTGCCGCTGCTAGCCAAGAACCGCAGAGCCAACTCGTAGGCGGAGAAGATGGCACCATTGACGACGAACGCGCGGGCGACGGCGGTGCCGAGGCCGCGCCACAGCACGGGGAGGCCCTCCTCCCGGACGCTCCTCCGGAAGCAGTCGACGACGCCGCGGTACCTGGGCGCCGACGCCGCGCCCTGCGCCTGCAGCCGGGACTTGACCACGTCGAGCGGGTAGCAGCAGACCCAGCTGGCGACCCCGGCGAGGCCGCCGGACACGAGCATGGTGCCCAGGCCCTCGTCCCCGTCCCCGTCCCCGTCCTGCCGGCGGCACCCGGGTGCAGCCGCTCCCGGGCGCGCTCGTACGTCCAGAAGTAGACGCCGTGCGCCGGCGCGTCGCGGAGCGCGGTCACCGCGAGCCCGCGGTACACGCCGCGGAGGCCCTCACGCCGGAGGATGTCCCGGGCCATCTCCACGGGGCCGCGGCGGTGGCGGCCGTGCTTGTGCCCCGCCGCCTCCAGCTGCAGCCGGATCTTGACCAGCTCGACTGGGGACAGGATCAGCGTCTGTAGCGCCCCCGTGCCGACGCCGGCCAGCGCCACGCTCGCGTAGGAGGGCGGCTCGGAGGTGGCCGAGCTCTCGGGGCCCAGCGACCGCGACAGGATCGCGTACACCTGGAACACCATCGCGTTCTGTGGACATGTGGCAGCAGCGAGCATTCTGGTCAGTTGTCATGACATGGCATAGAGCATGGCAAGACCATGGCCATGTCCCCTCAAAAAGAAACAAAAAAAAGACCAGGCCTTGTGCAATTGATGGGTAGTAGTAGAAACTTTGTTGCAAACTGTACCAAGCTTAGGGCAAGCCCAACGCTGGCTAATACTTTCGTGCTGCCTCATCTTAAAAGCAGTTGCACGTAGACCAAGCAGTACTAGAGCACTTCAAGTCACAACGCACTACTGCCTGAACGATGCTAGTACTGCTCTACTACTCCACCTGCCTCTTGTCAGCTTTTGTAAGAAGAAAACAAGTGAACGATGCTGTGCTTTTTTGCCACAGTGCATGTTTGAGGTGTGGCTTCGGTCTTTTATCAGAGCAAGCAGTTGAATCTTCTGCAGCACTGCGAGGCTAACGTTCTAGTTGATGTGGAGTATTTATGCTCACGTGGAAGCTGGGGCTGTACGCCACCCTGTAGCGTTGGGCTTGCCCTTAGTAGACTGACTGACAATTCATTCATCTGGTGTTGTGTGGCTGGGATTGGTGCCTTGAATTCGGGTCCTTTACGTTTTTTTACGGAGGAAAAAGGTTCCTCTGTTTTCTCTACTGATAGGCTCCTAATTGCTAGACTAAAGAAACAGCGTACTAGAAATTACAAAGAGTAGACACTGCCGCCTAAAAATTAATTCAAAGAGGAAAATGTGCCTAAAAGGGACCGGGGGAAGGGCAGGTACGCCGCCTAAAAAGTAATCCTAAGAAAAAAAAGTGAGCCTAAAACTTACTAGTAGGATTTAATCTACTCCTAGGTTAAAAAAAAAAGGGTTTTAATCTACTCCTTGTCTAATTCAGTAGCCCATGTAGCTTGTTTGGCTTCGCCACTGTCAGCTAGGGGAGAGCGGATTTGCTAGTTTGTTTGTCAAGCTGAACAACCAAAGGAAGCAATCGCATTTGCAAGATAATGATCACATGAAAATGACCTGGCCGACGCTAGGCGTTCTGAGGCAGCCGTACATATCTACGCAAAGGTAGGCAGGAACACGAACGCATGGGCATGTGCACCAGCGTACGTTAGTACGTTACTGGCTTTGTTGGTGACGGGTGGTCTGGTTTGCACAAGCAAAGGCAGCAGAGGCCACACCATGTGAAGCTTGTCCAGAAGCAGCGGGCGGGCAGGGAGCAGCGAGCGCATTGAAGCTGAAGCATGCCATGTGATCTGCGTGCATGAGAGGACCATTGCGTTGCAGTTGCAGACTTGCATTTCGTCAGAGAATTGAATTGATGAACCCAAAGATTGCCAACTGCTTCCGCCAAACGACAGCCACCTAAGGCCTTGTTTAGATGCACATTGGATTTGTAAGTTTTTACACTCTCTCTCCATCACATCAATTTATACCCGCATGTAAAGAGCATTAAATATAAATAAAAAAAATAACTAATTGCACAGTTTGGTTGTAAATCACGAGACGAATCTTTTGAGCCTAGTTGGGCCACGATTGGATAATATTTACCACAAACAAACGAAATCTTCTGAGGACTTTTCAATCTCTCTCATCTCACAAATTGTTTGCCGCATGTAAAAGAGCATTAAATATAAATAAAAAAAAATAACTAATTGCGTAGTTGGGTTGTAAATCACGAGACGAATCTTTTGAGCCTAGTTGGGCCGCGATTGGACAATATTTACCAAATAAAAACAAAGTGCTACAAGACTTTTTAATCTCTCTCCTCTCCCCATCTAAACAAGGCCTAACAAGCAGAAATGGAATGCAGCTATTTCCATTCATTCATCAGCATCAGGGTATGGTGTGATGGGTGATCAAGACGAGCGTTTCGTCACGTCTACTTCTGAGATCGATGGCCACACGCTGGGCTGGCTGGCTGGCTGTGTTTTCTAGTGCGGTCTTTACGGAAACATGGCAAGAAAAACGCAAAAAAGACAGACAAAGCAAGAAAGAAAAAGGTAGCAGCAAGCGCACCAAGAGTTCAAACGCGACAAGCAAGGTGAAATTTTGCGCGTGGCCGTGGCCTTTTTGAGTGAGTGAGTGAGACGGTAACTTAGTGCCGTCCCCCGACGGCTAAACTCGATCGGCAGCGAGTGAGTGGTGTGTGGCGCATGCTTGCTTTTGTTGATTGAGCAAATGAATAAAAATGTTGCCTTTGAATGAAAGCGATCGGCTTTTTTACTAATAAGAAATTGAAAGTACGTAATCAGCGGAGACAAACAAACAAAACGGAAGACGTATCGAAAGAATCCACGGCGTCCGAGGTCCGGGGATCCGTGGGTCCGTTTGGACCGCCGCGGCATGGCGGGGCAGGGAGAGAGGAGGAGGCAGGGGCAGACTGACCTGGAAGGCGACGGAGGCGAGCGGCGCTGCCATGCCGCGGTAGAGCGCGGAGGGGCCCTCGGCGCGGAGGATGCCGCGGAGGAGGCGCGCGGCGGAGGGGTGCTGCTGGTGCGGCGTGTCGCGGCGGCGAGGCGCGTGGGCGTGGGCGTGGCCCCCGGCGGGCGGAGGAGGGGGGAGGAGGAGGCTGCTGCAGGCGGATGCGGAGCGTGTCGAGCGGGTGGCCCGCGAGCACCCCCGCCATGCCGCCCACCCCGCCGGCCAGGAACTCGCGGCCGCCGCTGGTCGCCAGGAACTCCGGCCAGAACTCCATGGAGCTGCCGTTGGTGCTGTCGTCGCTGTACGTGCCTGGCGCGGCGCCAACCATCCGAGGAGAGCCTGGGCCGGCTGGGGTCGGTGGACTCGAGCGATCGATCCGATCGTCCTCCGCAAGCACGGACGAAGACAGCGCCGAATGATAGGTGGCCCTCCACTCCGTCCGTCTGCCGCCTGCTGCCTGCTGCTAGCGCTAGGTGCCCGCCCGGCAAAGAACGCGCGCGCGCCCCACCCGTGAATGGATGGGTCCAAAATTGAAGGCAGCGCTGGCTGGCGGGGCGGGGCGGGCGGCCTCCGTTGGAAAAGAGAAGAAAGGGACGACGCCGCCGTGGGCCGTGCACCGTATCGTATCGTAGCGTAGCGCCTGCCTGGCCTGGCGCGCGCGGAGCGGAGAGGGCAGGAAAGGGCGGTGGAGGAAAACGAGGAGGCGGTGGCGGGCGGGATAATGGTGGGAGCCGCGCGGAGAGAAGACGACTGGATGGAGAGGAGATCGAGGAGAGGACGCCGCGACCGTGACCGTGAGTGGCGCGGCATGCGGTTGCGGTATTTGTGCTGTGTGTGGCGGGTGCCCAGGAAACCGGACCGGCCAGGCCAGCGTAGGCGCAGCGCCTCCCTCATTTCGGTCCGGCCCGCGGGCCAGGGCTCGTGCACCGCCACCGCAGCAACGTGATTCAGCCGTGATCCCCGTGCTGGCGACAAAACACATGACATGCGCATGGATTGGAGGACGAGCATCACTGTGTCATGTCCGCCTCCGCCATCTCTGCCAAACAAAGTTACCCACCCGTGCGTACAGTACTCCACATGACTGTCGTCTTGGTGTACAGTAATGGTGTTGTGACTTGACTGCAAGTCTGGAAATCTCAACTTTCCTCTGCGTGCGCTTCCTAGGTTTCGTGACCAACTTGGCATCGCCGTGACGACGACGACCCAGAGTCTCTCTCGCGGCTGCGTCTTGACTCTTGTCTTGTTGGTGCGTGCCGATGTGGACGGCCTCGGCCCGGCCGCCACATAGACGTACCAGACTTCTCCACACGTCCATCTGCCGTCTGTGCATGCTCGATCTGCCGGTGCATCATGCCCTGTGCTGTGCTAGCCAGCGACGCACGCCGGCAAGCTAACCCACTTTCGATCCGGCAACTTTACCGTCTCCATAACAAAGCTCTCGCCGGAGTACCCCCTCTGACAAACAGTCTCGATCTTTACATCCCAACTGGAATAATTGAGCAACACAAGCCCTTGTTGCTCCAAGTTAATCAAGTAGGTGGGAGGGCCTCTCCGACCCCTTTGTTGTTTACCCTTCCAAAAAAAAAAAAAATAATAGAGCTGAAAACTAGCCTTTCCTGGCCTATTCCTCCTATATTAATATATAAACGCTTAATTTCTAGAATGATTTATACTAGTAGTTTAAATTAGAGCAGAGAAAAAAAAAAATAATAATAATAATAATAATAATAATAATAATAATAATAATAATAATAATAATAATAATAATAATAATAATAATAATAATAATAATAATAATAATAATAATAATAATAATAATAATAATAATAATAATAATAATAATAATAATAATAATAATAATAATAATAATAATAATAATAATAATAATAATAATAATAATAATAATAATAATAATAATAATAATAATAATAATAATAATAATAATAATAATAATAATAATAATAATAATAATAATAATAATAATAATAATAATAATAATAATAATAATAATAATAATAATAATAATAATAATAATAATAATAATAATAATAATAATAATAATAATAATAATAATAATAATAATAATAATAATAATAATAATAATAATAATAATAATAATAATAATAATAATAATAATAATAATAATAATAATAATAATAATAATAATAATAATAATAATAATAATAATAATAATAATAATAATAATAATAATAATAATAATAATAATAATAATAATATAATATAATAATAATAATAATAATAATAATAATAATAATAATAATAATAATAATAATAATAATAATAATAATAATAATAATAATAATAATAATAATAATAATAATAATAATAATAATAATAATAATAATAATAATAATAATAATAATAATAATAATAATAATAATAATAATAATAATAATAATAATAATAATAATAATAATAATAATAATAATAATAATAATAATAATAATAATAATAATAATAATAATAATAATAATAATATAATAATAATAATAATAATAATAATAATAATAATAATAATAATAATAATAATAATAATAATAATAATAATAATAATAATAATAATAATAATAATAATAATAATAATAATAATAATAATAATAATAATAATAAAGAAGAGATGGTCGTAATATGAGGCAACTGATCACCACCACTGGACTTGGACTAGCACGTTGTCTCGAGTCGGACTAACACAAGCAAGCAAAGTCTCCACTACACGTGTCGTCCGCCCGGCAACTGGGGGAACGTACGTGAGCACGCCACACATACATAATGTGGTTGCTAGCATGACACAACACGGGCAACAACAATGCGCAAAGAAACAAAAAAGGAACAAACTGAAACAAGCAAACACGCTAGTTAGGTAGTGTTTGGTTGCAAGGACCAGCAGGAACGGGATGGGATGGCTTTAGGATCATAGTTGTTTAGTTGGGAGTCTACCGGGGGCAGGGACATCCCAGGACCGAATATTTCCTCTAGATGCGGGGTGACCATGTCCCCCAAAATTTTATGGACAAAGGTTCACCCCAGGTGGGACGGGCGTAGGGGGGAGAAGAGGAGACGCATCGGGCCTAGCTACCTAGGAGAGTGTCGCCATCGCCGCCGCGCTGCAAGCTTCACGCGCCATAGCCGCGAGGGCAAGCTCTGCCCTCGTCGTTGGGTGGACGAGTTGCGACCTCATTTGGTGCTTGAAGGAAGCTCCGGCCATGGCACCGGGCGCAGGAGCTATGGCCCACCGATGCGTGGGGCGAGCTCCTGGGACCAGCCATGCCATCGTTGCGAGAGCTCCAACCCCTCCGGTGGAGGAGCTTCAGGGAAGCCTAGGCGCTGCGGTTTACCGAGGAGACACCGAGCTCCATGCCGGGTGGAGGAGGTACCGAGGTATTTGCCGTGGCCGGGCGGAGAGGCACGGGGAAGCACTGCTCCGGTCGCCAAATAAGACGGCCTTGCTGCATGGTCTCGTGGAGGCAGCGCGGGACGAAGATGCTCCCGGCAAAAGGGATAAGGAGAGAAAAAAAAAAAGGAAAATACAAAAAAAAAATCGACAAATCGGCCCCATCGTCATCCACAGAACTTCGTTTTTACATTCTTCAAACTAAACAGAAATAATGATTAATCTTATCTCTTCTCAATCAAATAGAAAATAGAGTCGTCCCGTCCCACAAATCAGAGACGGGACCATCCCATTCTACTTTGACTCCCAACCAAACGACGACGCAGCGTAGCCACACACACAGCGAGTGAGATGTGCAGGTGCAGCACACCATGTGCACTACTGCTACTTACGTTTGCTTTGCTTGTTCATGGGGGGTACGACGTCACGTACTTAGCTACCTAGAGTAGACAGCTAGTGGCTGATGACGGGGTTCCAATTCCATTTCCATTGACGTATGCAGTCGACGTTTTTGGAACCATCCATCATATCATGCATATCTCTTCTCTTAATATCGAAAGCTGCAGGAGGGACCCCTACGGAGGGAAAGACCACGTCACCTACAAATTGCGGCCGTCGGATCGGGCGGGCCGGACGGCCAAGACCGTGTGAGCATCAGCTATTTCTCAAAAAGCCTCTAAAATTAGATAAATCAACCCGCGGTCAAGCCCTCCTCTCATGCTTTTTTTCAAAAAAGCCTTCAACATCTACTGAAATCAACCCCGCGGTCCATAACTTCGAGGCCCGTTCATGGGCCTCCGGCCGCCCCCCCACGCGGACCTAGGCCTCGGTGGACTGAATTGGACCCCATGGCCTTTTTATATTTTCCAGCCAATTTATTATTTATCTAAACCTGCTGAAATATTGCAAAAATCATAACAAATCAAATAAAAAATAAAAAAATATCAAACCAAGCTTGTTGAACTCTACACAACTAGCACTACACTCTAAACACATAACATCATATATTTATTACAATTTTATTGCTATAAATATAAATCTATCATACTATACACATACTATTATATTAAAATAAACTCCCATTTACACATGAAATGCTCCTCATCATATATTTTTATAGTAATTTTGTTGATATAAATATAAATCTAGACTTCTCTAGAATTATCTAAAAATAATTAATAAAGTTAGTTTCTTTATTAAAATTGCTACAAAATTTATATCATACCATACCCATACCACACATAAAATAAAATGATTCATTATTATATAAAAATAAACTCCCATTTACTCATAAAATGGTCTTCTCTCTTAATAAAATACTTTAAATATTCCTTTCTCCAAAATAGATATAGCCAAAAAATATAGTAGTTCTATTTCAACAACTATGACAATATATTACTTAAACAATACAAGTTTTCAAAATATACACGTAAAATTCTAAACATCGTGAATCCCACGTACAATCATCACTGGCTAACTCAAGGCGGCGGCAACAGCGCCGCCCCAAGTTTTCTAGTTATTACGGTGTTCATCACGTGTCAAATTCCACCATCGATGGCGATGATGTTTTTAATTTTGGTGCTGCGGCGTGGCATTATTTATGGCAATATTTTGGATTCTATATAGTCTACAATTTAGTTGGTTAAAATCAGATGCTAAACTTTTATACCACTTTAACCTAATCACTCGTGCGATTTAAAGTTTTTTATGAGATTGGCTAAAACTTTAGAGAGCACTTTAAACTTCTTGTTTAGAGCTTCAAGAGCTAGAGTGGCTAAACTTTAGACATGAAATCCAAACATGTCCTTACTACTTTTTTAAAAAAAAAATTAAAATTTTCACTTTCCTTTTGTCCTATTGACTTTGATCTCTTTTAAAAAAAGTTACCTCCGTCCACAAAAAAGCTCCATTATAGGACTTTTTAAAAACTGTATTTGATCATTCGTCTTATTTAAAAATTTATACATATTATAAATAAATAAATTATTATTAAAATATCTCAAATAATAAAATAAATCATAACAAGATACATGAATGGTCAAACGTGGTGTTTAAAAGTCTTACAATTATGCTTTTTGGTAGATGGAGAGAGTAAATTTTAGAGGTTCCAATAATTAATACTCAACCATAGCATATTTCATATGGAGATTTCAAACTACAGTTATTTACAGAGGTTCCGGTGGAGTTGGATGCAATTATTGTGTCCACGACTCTCGCTCTCAATCTCAAGACATACCCTCTTTTTTAAGAATTTGGGTCATACAGCTGTACACTTTTGTTCAGTTTCTCGTGCACCATATAGTATGAGTTTCGGTCACACACCGGTAAGGGCATGATTGTACGCCGGTAAGGGCTTTGTCCGAAGAAAACGGCGTAGGCCAGTTTTATCTGCCATGCCAAATAGGGGTGTTTGGGACTGCTCCACAAACTCTACTTTATAAATTTTATCGTGGAGTAGCTCCATAAAAATCTAGAATTTATAGAGTACCTCTTTGGGTGCTCTCACAATTCCACTTTTTTCTAGAGCTGCGTGCATGAAGCCGAAACCGTTTGACAAAAAAACGTGGAGCGAATCTAAAAAATGTGGAGTGGAGTAGTCCCAAACACCCCATAAGCCTCGAACTGCTTTTCTCTCGATTTTGCATATTTGGCGTCCAATTTGATTCTTTTTAATTGCATTTGATTTTATAGTCCATCTTTAACCCCTCGATCATATTTTATTTTGCATATACCACCTGTTAAGGTGCAAGCTACTACATAGATGATGTCATGAGTAGAATATATATACACGAAACACAGCAATTGCATTATAAAAGAACGATGAGGGCTGCTAGCTAGCTGGTTTATCATGGGGAGAGCCTGTGCGGGTCACGGGGGAACATGGACATCTCCTTGATGTTGTTGAGGCCGCAGAAGAGCGCCGCCACCCTCTCCAACCCCACCCCGAAACCACCATGCGGAGGTGTGCCATAGCTACAGCAATTAACAGACAAGTCGAAAGATCACAACAATTAACAAGTCAGTCAACAAACAATCCCTAAAAAAAAGTCAACAAACAATCCAATGAGGAACCCTATCAACTAGCTTAGCTAGAGAGGATACAAGTAGCTCATTCATGTTAATTTACATCATAAGATGAACTTTGGAAATGCATATGACAATAATAACAGGAGTGTGCAGGAACGACATAGGATATATGTGTTTGTATGTATGTACCTGAACGATTCCATATACGCAGAGATAGTGTTCACGTCGATTCCGCACTCTTCAGCGCGCCTCGCCAACATCTCCCGCGAGTGTATTCTTTGAGCTCCAGAGATTATTTCCTGGCCTATATATGTAAACGTATTATTGATTTACATTGTACACACAACATCATCGACTGATGGTTAGGTTCAGAGCGCTATGGAATAATTGGCATCACAGGTATGCATTGGTTAATATATAATTACCTCGAATGAAGACATCGAAAGAATTGCTGTAAGCCGGGTTGTCAGGGCAAGGCATGGTGTAGAATGGACGCACAGCCAAAGGATACCGGTGGAGGATGTAGAAGTCTGTGCCGTACCTACACCATCACATCACATCACACAGAAATAAATAAACGCAGTTTGTATTAAGCTTTCATATTAAATTCATTGACGATCCTGAAACATACATAATACTATAGAGCGATATACTGCGTTTACTTACTTTTCCTTGACAAGCCGGCCAAGCTTTTTCTCAGCTTCAGTAGTCAGGTCTCCCATAGGCTCGAGTTCTGTTCCAGCGTCCTGTCAATTAGATAAACCATCAATGTATATTATCATATATATACAGCACAATGCAAGCCTTTTATTCTACAATTCTACAATAGTAAGCCCATGTTTCAAGCCTACCTTCAGCATTTGGATTCCTTCCTCATAAGTGAGCTTCAAGGTTTGCTCCAGATACTGCATAACAGAAACGTCAGGATCTTATTCAGTCTGCTAGGTACAGACCCCTCCACAATGGCTAGTACTACCACAAAATACATAGGCAAGTCCATTTTACTTACTTTCAGAGGTACAAAAGGACGCTGCTTGTTTATGATGGCAAGTTCCTCCTTGCAGTTTTCATTCAAATGTCTAAATATCGACACGAACAAGCCAGCTATGACGTCGCAGACCTGGAAACAGAGCATGTGTTTCATCATTAAGAAACAGAACAGACAATTAGTCATCAGCCATCACTACTAGTCTACTACTTTACTTCAGTGGATGAAATGAAATGAAATGAAACAAATTCATTCTTGTTGTGATTCATCATCTTACTTCGAAATAGTGTTCCATGATCTCCAACTCAGCGTCAAGGCCAGTGAATTCACAGAGATGCCTGGGCGTCCTGGAGGTTTCTGCTCTGAACACAGGGCCAACCTCGAATACGCGCTCGAACCCGCCGCTGATGGCCATCTGCTTGTGTAGCTGAGGAGACTGCGTTAAGCAGGCAGGCTGTCCGTGGTACAACAGCTTGAACACAGCCGCACCTCCCTCGTTGGACCCAGCCATCAGTTTTGGCGTTTCGATCTCCACAAAGTCCTTTGACGACAGAAACTCTCTAAATTTCTGCGCAATGTTCAGAACAGAATTACAGATACGAACACAGTTAAAGGAAAACTTACAATTAGTGCTTGAATTGTTTGGTACCACAAAACACAAGAAGCCGGTATGACTTTGAAAACAAATCATTCTTCGTGATGAATGTTCAGAAAACTATTTTTGTGTGAAAATAGTGCGATAATTCACTTAATCAGCCATTATCGCGGGATACTAGTTTTAGGGTAATGTATTATACATATCATCTTCAGTTCTTCACAAAACACAAGAACCTCTAAAAAAAAATAGCCACAACTTATTATGCAAAACTCAAGTTTGGCACCTAATGGTAAACAAAAACCTTTAATTTGATCACAGATGAAGGTTTAGCAGACTCTTAATTAAGACATGAGCTATAATGGACTCTTAATTAAGCTGCAATTGTATATATGAAGGGTTAGCAGACTTACTTTTTAGTCAATGAAAAGGGGTAGTGTGTTGCTGAGCTAGCTAGCAAATGTACTACATGCAGTGTGAGTATATATGCATGTGGTGTGGCACTGCATATTCTGTTACACTATTACTACCTACTGCAAATAATAAGAAATCAATAATTGATAGAAACAACAATAATATCGAACACTCACGTTTTTCACTTGAGACTTGATCCGGAACCCTGCTTGGTAGAAGAGTAACCGCAAGTGAAGAGCCCTAGCATTCAAGCAGGTGTCTTGGCCAACATGAACAGCCTTCAGTCATAGCAAAATTAGTCAGTCTCTCCCTTATAAAACTTCAATACGAATCTAGAAATTAAAGGTAGAACAGTAATAAAGCTAGTAAGACGTACTTGTTCAGCCTCACTCCGTGATGCATCCTCAAGGTTAAATGGAAGCATCGAGGTAGCCCTGTTGATGCAATAGATCTTTCGGACTTGAATCTCCACCTGAATTCGCGGCCAAAAAATACCCACAAAGATCAAAATAACTCATGCATCTAATTCCTACTTGTTTGTCTCATGAAAATAATCTGTCTATTCATAAATGTTAGTGTTTTTATATAGATTTGATCAAATTTAAAATCGTTTGATTTATCAGAAAGTTTAGAAGAGTGAGAATTGTAATTTTTGTTTTGGGTTGGGTTGGGGGCAGAGAGTAGTTTAATAGC
>JADLZL010002867.1:0-99995 GCA_015844335.1 Chrysopogon serrulatus
AAGATGGGACTTTAGTCCCCGGTTGGTGTTAGGGACCGGGAGTAAATCCTTCCCCCATATTTGAATCCTTCTTCCTCCCCGAGCTGCCCGAGCTTCTTTGTTCTTCATGTGTTCTTGCTTGATTTGTGCTTCCGGCTTTGTTCTTCATGTTCTTCATGTGTTCTTGCTTGATTTGTGCTCACATCTCATTTTTGTGGTGCTATTGATTCATTTTTCATCACTTTTAAACTTCAATCATTTACTTGTTTAGAGGTTACTAACTTCATCTTCTCAAGTTTTAGAAAAAATACTAAATTTATGGTTTCTCATTATAATTAGTTTTTAAAAAATTTACAGGTTATCTCATTTTGTGGTGTTATACATGAATAATACATTTGGATTATTTAATTATAACTAAGTATGAGTATAAAATTTGTTTAGAAAAAATAAGAATGGAGAATTTTAGGTTTTGTGTAAGTTAGTTACTTATAATACTTTATTTTGCATTTTGTGATCGGGTTTATTAGTTAATTTAAACTAGTATGTATGCCACATTTCATGATTAGTTAGAAAAATAAATAACTTTGGTGTTTTTTAGTTTTGCTTGTTTAGGAAAAAATAGAAATAGAGAATTTTTGGTTATTTGTTACTTTAATTTCTGTTTAAAAAATTAGAAACTTATAATACTTTAATTGGCAATTTGTGACCGGGTTAATTAGTTAATTATAACTAGTATGCCTACCAAATTTCTTGATTATTTAGAGAAATAGAGAACTTTGGTGTTTTTTAATTTTACTTGTTTAGAAAAAATTAGAAATAGAGAATTTTAGGTTATTTATTACTTTCATTTCTTTATAAAAAATTAGAAACTTATCATACATTAATTTGCAATTTGTGACCGGGTCAATTAGTTAATTATAACTAGTATGCCTATCAAATTTCTTGATTATTTAGAGAAATAGAGAACTTTGGTGTTTTTTTAATTTTGCTTGTTGAGAAAAATTAGAAATAGAGAATTTTAGGTTATTTGTTACTTTTATTTCTGTAGTAAAAATTAGAAACTTATCATACTTTATGTTGCAATGCAGACAATGACACGTGGTTGGATATACAATGCCGATCGCCGCTCCAAAGAATTCATTGATGGTGTGCATTATTTCTTAAGAGTGGCCGAGGAAAACAAGCGGGATGGATTCATACGTTGCCCATGTGCCTTGTGTTAGAATTTAAAGGAATATTCTAGCTCTAGAAATATTCACTCACATTTGTTGAAGTCGGGTTTCATGCCAAACTATATTTGTTGGACCAAGCATGGAGAAACCGGGATAATGATGGAAGAATGTGAAGAAGAACAAGAACAACTGGAGCCCGACGACCTTATTGCTCAATTCGGTGGTTTTGATGATACAAAGCAATGGGAGAAGATGAAGAAGAGGGAGGTGCTCTTGGTGAAGGTGATGCTCTTGGTGATGCCATTCGTGATGCAATGTAAAAGAATGCGAAAGTGAAAAGAGAAGACGAAGTTTGACCGCATGCTAGAAGATCACAAGAAATTACTATACCCATCCGCCCAAGATGGGCAAAAAAAATTAGGTACAACACTTTGGAGTTGTTGAAATGGAAGGCACAGAATGGTGTATCCGATAAGGCATTTGGACAAGATTATTGAAGATCCAAAAAAGATGCTTCCGAACCCTAATGAATTGCCCACCACTACGTACTGAGAAGCAAAACAGGTTGTCTGTCCTTTGGGATTAGAAATCCGTAAGATACATGCATGTCCTAACGACGCATCCCTGCACCGTGGCAAGGACTACGAGAATTTAGATGAATGCCCCGTATGTAAAGCATCACGGTATAAGATCAGGCGAGATGACCCCTGGCGATGTTGAGGGGGAAGAACGCCCTAGGAAGAAAATCCCCGCAAAGGTTATGTGGTATGCTCCTATAATACCTTGTCCCGAGACGTCTTTTTCAGAAATAAGGACCATGCAAAGTTGTTGCGGTGGCACAAAGAAGACCGTAAGGTAGACAACATGTTGAGACACCCCTGCCGATGGGTCTCAAAGTGGAGAGCAATAGATAGGGAATTTCCGAGTTTGCAAAAAGACGCAAGAAACTTGAGGTTTGCTTTTTAAGTACGGACGGTATGAATCCTTTTGGTGAGCAGAGCAGTAGTCATAGCACTTGGCCTGTTACACTATGTATCTACAACCTTTCTCCATGGTTATGCATGAAGCGAAAGTTCATTATGATGCCGGTGCTCATCCAAGGCCCGAAGCAACCGGGCAATGACATTGATGTCTATCTAAGGCCATTAATTGAAGAACTCCTAATTTTATGGAGCGAAACAGGTGTTCGTGTGTGGGATGAGTACAAATAGGAACACTTCGACCTGCGAACACTGTTGTTTGTGACAATCAATGATTGGCCTGCTCTAAGTAATCTTTCAGGGCAGTCAAACAAGGGATATAATGCATGCACACACTGTTTTGATGACCTTGATAGTATATATTTAAAAAAATGCAGAAAGGTCGTGTACCTTGGGTATCGTCGATTTCTTTCTATGAATCACCCAGTTAGAAAGAAAGGCAAACATTTTAAAGGTAAGGCAGACCACCGATGCAAGCCTCGCAATAGAACTGGAGAAGATGTATTTGAGATGGTTAAGGATGTGAAAGTAGTTTTTGGTAAGGGACAGGGGCAGCCAACCGGTTCCAAAAGATGCAAACCAGGTCATGCACCCATGTGGAAGAAGAAGTCAATATTTTGGGAGCTACCCTATTGGCAAGTCATAGAGGTTCAGAATGCGATCGACGTCATGCACCTGACAAAGAATCTTTGTGTGAACCTTCTAGGATTCATGGGTGTGTATGGAAAGCATAAGGATTCACTTGAAGCACGACAAGACTTGCAGCGCATGGAAGAGCGAGACAACTTGCATCCAGAGAAGATAGATGATGGACGCCAATATTTAAGACCTGCTAGCTACACTCTTAGCAATGAAGAGAAAGAAATTATGTTTGAATGCTTAAGCAGCATGAAGGTCCCATCTGGATTCTCCTCTAATATAAAAGGTATAATAAATGTGCCCGAGAAGAAATTTCTGAACTTAAAGTCGCACGACTGCCATATGCTTATGACGCAATTGATTTCAGTTGCATTAAGAGGAATTCTACCTCCACATGTACGTCTGGCCACCGTTAAGCTATGTGCATTCCTCAATGCAATTTCTCGAGAAGGCAATCAATCCCTTTGGAACTTGCTGCTCTCTGAGAATGATGTGGTTCAATGTCTTGTCACTTTGAGTTAAGTTTCCCTCCATCCTTCTTTGATATCATGACACACCTCCTAGTTCATCTGGTCAAGGAGATCAATATTCTTGGTCCTGTGTTTCCTGCATAATATGTTTCCCTTCGAGAGGTTTATGGGAGTCCTGAAGAAATATGTTCACCAAAGCGTGCTCGGCCGAAGGAAGCATCGCAGAGGGCTATGGGACGAGAGGAGGTCATTGAGTTACGTGTTGAATTCATTCCCCGAACTTGACCCAATTGGTGTTCCTGAATCGCGACACGAGGGGAGACTAAGCGGAAAGGGAACGATAGGAAAGAAAACATACATCGGTATGGGGGGACGATTATTTCAATAAAGCACACTACATAGTTCTTCAAAACTCATCCGTGGTGGAGTCGTATGCCACGAAACACAAGGACTTTCTACGATCCCAGTTCCCAGAGAAGAATGAAGCTTGGCTTATGTGTCAGCACATAGACACTTTCAGTGATTGGTTACGAAAAGAATGTCAGGGTAATAACCAGATTGATGAGCAACTGTATTTGTTGGCCAGGCAACCATCATGGCACATCCTCACGTTCAAAGGGTATGAGATAAATGGAAATACATTTTACACCCTAGGCCAAGATAAAAAAAGCATGAACCAAAACAGTGGAGGTTCGCGTAGACGCCACCGACCCGAATGGAAACAGACAAACATATTATGGCCGTATAGAGGAGATTTAGGAACTAGACTACGCACCTAATTTTAAAGTCCCTTTGTTCCGGTGCCAATGGGTCAAGAATACCGGAGGCGGGGTAACAGTTGACAAAGACTATGGAATGATAACAGTGGACCTCAATAATGTTGGTTACAAAGGTGAACCATTCATCCTGGCTGCTGATGTGAATCAGGTGTTCTATGTGAAAGACATGTCTGCAAAACAAAAGAGAGGGAAAAATGATAATAAATCAACGAATGAGCCAAAACGCCATATAGTTCTCTCAGGGAAAAGAAACATTGTGGGAATTGAGGACAAGTCAGATATTTTAGAAGATTATGAAAGGGATGACCGAATCACGCCTTTCAATGTGACCAAAGATCCGAGCATCATGATAAATGCTGAGGACACTCCATGGTTACGTCAAGACCATGACCAAGGAACATACGTCAAAAAAAAAATCATCACCACTGTGCCCGCCTAATATATAGTGTATTAGAGTATATGTATGTCACACTTGTAACTTCAGATATTTATATTAGTTTTTTTATTTTATATCATTTTAAATAATGAAATGACTTGAAGTATTTGTTGCTAAGCATGTGAACAGTAAGAACTTATGGGAGACCAATTTGGCATTGGAAAAAGTAATGCAAAAACAAATTTCCTATTGAAAACAACTACTTTAAAGTATTTTAATTAAGTCAAACATTTTTGCATTAACAAAATACTAATTATTTTTAATATTTGTGTTTGCTATTATAAGAGATGAAAAGATTTTATGTTCCTAATTTTTCAAATAAGTAACTACACAAAATAAAATAGAACTGTTATTTTTTAAGATATTAATACCCATTCTTTTATGTACTATGCAATTAATAAAAATAATCTATTTAGAAATAGCATAGATAAACCAAAATAATATAATGTAAACAGCCGGGGGAAAAAAATAATTCAATTTAATGGTGAATATCACGTATACCATGATTTTGAAGATAAATAGTGATACATGAACAAAATTTACGTTAAAATAATACAAAAACAAATTTCCTATTGAATACAACTACTTTAAAGTATTTTAATTAAGTCAAACATTTTTGCATTAACAAAATACTAATTATTTTTAATATTTGTGTTTGCTATTATAAGGGATGAAAAGATTTTATGTTCCCAATTTTCCAAATAAGTAACTACATAAAATAAAATAGAACTCTTATTTTTTAAAAAATTAATACCCATTCTTTTATTTACTGTGCAATTAACAAAAATAATCTATTTACAAATAGCATAGATAAACAAAAATAATACACATGTACATTGCCGGGGGACCTTTAGTCCGGTTGGTATTTACCAACCGGGACTAAAAGGTGGTTTTAGTCCCGGGCGGTGGTACACACGGGACTAAAGGGTGCACCTTTAGTCCCGGTGCGTACCACGGCCCGGGACTAAAGGCCTTTTAGTCCCGGTGCTCGCCACAAACCGAGACTAAAAGTCCCCCCAGGTATTAAAGGGGTGTCGCCTTCCTCCTCCGATCCACACCCCACACGCCACGTAGCCCTAGCCGCCGCCATCTCCCCGCCCGTCGTGTCTCGGGCCGCCGTCTCTGCGCCGCCGTCTCCTTCAACTCCGGCTAGAGGCCGCCCGTCCTCTCCTCCCCGAGCCGCCGCCGGAGGAGCCGCCGCCGCGGAGGGGTCCTCGTCTCCTCCCCGAGCACCCGAGCCGCTAGCGCCGTGGCCAGCGCGCCGCCGCCCTCCTCGTCCTTCTCCGTCCATCCTCGCCCGGCCTTCCCCCCGCGCCGCCGCCTCCTTGATCTCCGGCCAGATCGAGGCCCGCCGCCTCCTCCCCGAGCCACCCAGAGGGCACCGCCGGCCGCCTCCTCCACGATGCGCGCGCCGCCCGCCTCGTCGATCTTCTCGGCTAGTCGTCCTCGCCCGGTCCCAGCGCGCGCGCCTCCTTCTTTATTTTTCTCCGGCCGAGAGCACGCCGGCTAGGGGGGAGCCGCGCACACCTTCTTCTCCGGCCGCCGGAGCACGCCGACCTTGTTCTCCGGCCCCGCTGCGGCGGCCGGGGAGCACGCCGCCGCCGTTTTTTCTCTTCGGCCGAGAGGCAGGGGGGAGCACACGCCCGGCGGGAGCAAAGCAGGGGAGCCCACGCCGCCCAAAGGGTGGCGCCGCGCGCGTGAACTAACGTAACGAGAATGTATGCATGTGTTGTGTGTTGCGTCTCGTTCGACGGCCATCGAGCCGCGGAATGCGTGTATGTGTGTTGTGGTGGCCAGCCATCGAGTCCGAGCCGAGAGCCGAGAGCATCTCCATGCGGGACTTGGCGGAATGCAACCACGCGATGAACGTTAAACGTGGGCAAATCAAAACTATTCGTTTTATTTGAAACCCTAACGACGTCCTAATAACGACCTAGCGGCGACTTAGCTTACGGCCCGGACGAAGAGACACGGCGACCTAGCGACGACTAAGCGACTTAGCGACTTATCGACTTAGCGACTTAGCGAGTTAGCGACGACCGGACGAACAAGACACAATGACCTAGCGACGACTTAGCGACTTAGCGACGACCTAGCGACGACCGGACGAACAAGACACGGCGACCTAGCGGCGACTTAGCGACTTAGCGACGACCTAGCGACTTAGCCGGACGAACAAGACATGATGACCTAGTGACGACTTAGCGACTTAGCGAGTTAGCGACGACCAGACGAACAAGACACGACGACCAAACTCCTACTTAGCGACTTAGCGACTTAGCGGCGACCTAGCGACGACCGGACGAACAAGACACGACGACCTAGCGACTTTATTAATAGAATGGCTTTATTATGTAATTTTATGTCAAGTAACTTTATTAATGGTACTTTACATTAACTTTATTAACCTCCTTATGTAATTTGTAAGGTTTTGTAACATTGTAATATTTTAATAGAATGGCAAGTAACTTCATTAATAATAGTAATATCATGTGACTTTATTATGTAACTTTATGTCATGTAACTTTATTAATGGTACTTTACATTAACTTTACTAACCTCCTCATGTAATTTATAAGGTTTTGTAACATTGTAATATTTTAATAGAATGGCAAGTAACTTTATTAATAATAGTAATGTCATGTGACTTTATTATGTAACTTTATGTCATGTAACTTTATTAATGGTACTTTTTATTAACTTTACTAACCTCTTCATGTATATTTTTCTTTTTTCTTGTGGCGCTACATGACTAATTGAATTCTAACATCTTTTAATTAACAACTTTTGCAGAAATGGCCGATCCGAATGATAACATGGATGAGGCAATGATGGACCTAATCAACAGCGGCGGCAATCAAAATCCCCAAGTCCAAGGTGATGACAATGAACAAATAGATGATGGGAGTCAAGATTGCCGATTATGAAGAACTTGTGGGAGACAATCCTGATGAGGTCTATCTACAATCTAGTATATATGTGTATACATGAAATTAAACTGAATGGCTTTTGTATTTATATATTTATACTTGTTTGTGTAGCCCTCTGGATCGGCGATAGCTTCTGGGAGTAGTAGAAAAGTGCGAGGCCCGAAGAAGCCGTTGGAGGGTCGGTACATTCTGTCGGAATTCGACGAGGGTATAGGCCAAGTACTTGGGGAACATTCAAAGAAATTTGTTGCGCACTGTGGATACCTTGTAAGGGACAGGCTCCCGATCAGTGCTCGAGAATGGAGGCAACGAAAAGATGACCCTACTATTAGTTATGTCTCGGATCGTGACAAGGAATTGCTATGGCTAGATATCCTTCAACATTTCACGCTCGATACACCGGATGAAGCTTTGAAGGAGAAGGTTCAAATCTGGGCTATGCAGAAGGTGGCCAAACAATTTCAGGCTTGGAAGAAGAAACTCCATAAGACTTTTGTTGCACATAACCGGACACCGGATTTCACCAACAAGGCCTACGTCAAGTTGAGGCCTTTTTGGGATGAGTTCGTACAGTTTAAGAACTCAGATGAGGGTCGCACGGATGATCCATAATCAGAAAAATGCTAGACACAAGCAATACCACCATCACTTGGGTTCAAGTGGCTACCGGATTTGCTATTCCTAAGTGGCAGAGGCTGGAACAGGAGATTATTGACAAGGAGATGGAACCAGAATCACTGCATTGGCCTGAGCGCGCCAAGTATTGGTTCTTCGGTCATGGGAGAACCCTGGACCTAGAGACCGGAAAGGTAGTGTACGGCGAGAAGCTGCAGAGAGTGGGACAGAGAATGGCCTATGCCCGAGGATTAGTTGAAAGTGGCACCTAGCAGCCAAATAGAGAGAAGGATGAGCTAACATACGCCCTGGAGACTGCTGAACACGGTGGGCGAACAAGAGGCTATGGGGAGATATCATGGGAGCATGGCTTCCCTAAAGATAGACCCACTTATAGAAGCCGCCAAAGAAAGAGGGAAGAGGCAGCGGAGCGAGGAGCGATTGGTAGGTTGGAGGCAATGGTGATGGAGTCACGCGAAGTGGCTCGTGAAGCGATACAAGCGAGAGAAAGCACTTGAAGAGAGAATGAACGAGGAAATCAAAAGGCAAGTTCAGGAAGCAGTAAGTTCTATGCAAAGGCAAACTATATCGAGCACGGAGTCAACATTAGCCACCCCCGGTCGGTTGAAAAGCGTTTTGCGCTTCCACGGAGGTGCCAACTATTCAAGACGACGTGGGGCTGCGCTTTTGGTAGATGACGCGTCACCGAAGCTAAGACAACATGTGAGCTGCATATTCCACGAACATAGGGGGCTGCCACAGTCATGGTTCTTTGTCGGTGTTGTAACTCATATCGACCCTACGAAGACACCAAGAATCCATGGGGCGATAGTTCCAAGCTGGATATGCTAGTGTCTCGGTGGATAGAGTTGTCAAAGGCTTCGAAAATGTGCAGTTTTTGAGATAGAAGGAGGTGATGGAGAGAAGGCTCTGACAAGCGAGAGAAGGCTTTCATTTGTTGGCGCAAGCGCTACATCATTATTCCCTGGGGCATCACCTAGTAGTCTACCACCACCTCCTCGTCATGAACCTCACCCTAGGTGCGGATGAAACTTGACGATACATTTATTCACTAACTTTATTTTGCATTCCCTTAGTTAGCGGTTTACTCATATACCTCTTTGGTTTTCTGTGTGGTCACCAATATGTCATAGTCTTTGCGGGTGATGACGAGGCAGTGCAAGACATGGCTGCATCGCCTCGGGCTGCAACGCCGCCTCCTCGGGCTCCAACGCCACCACCTCGGGCTCCAACACCGCCACCTCGGGCTCCAACACCACCACCTCGGGCTCCAACCCCGCTACCTCGGGCTCCAACGCCGCCTCCTCGGGCTCGAACACCGACACCGGCTGCCCCTTCGCCTCCACGTCGGGCTCCAACACCCCCACCGGCCACCCCATCGCCTCCACACGTGGCTCCAGCGCCAAAACCGGTGGACCCACCATTGAAGAAGAGGCCGGCCACACGATCAAATGTGTCGGCCGCCCCGCCACCAAAAAAGAAAGCCTCTGAAAAGAAACAACCCGTCATTCCTAAGAAGCTGTCCTATGAGAAGACTGCTGCAGAAATAGATGCTTCAGTAAAGTCAGATGTGGACAGTTTCTTCAAGAGACTTAAGGATGAAAGAGAATCCAAGCGAAACCCTGAGAAGCCCTACCTCTTACTAAAGCCAGAACATCTATGGCAAAGGGTTGAGGCTCAATAAAAAAAGAGGCGTGAAGCTCAGAAAGAATCATCATCTTTATCTGACTATGATCGCACTCTAACCAAATCCCTAGAAGAAGAGAAGAAGAAAGAGAAAAGAGCACGCAAGGGTGTAGCACAGCTCGGGGAACAATCAAAGCAATCAGTGCCCCCGCTAGTCATTGGGAATGAATATGGTTCAAACATCGACGTGCTAGACCAGCAGATACCTCCAGATTTGAACTATGAGGATCTTGATAATTTTTTTGCGGAAACTGGTTTTAGCTTAGCCCAAATGATAGCGGGGCAGCAATTGAAAGTGCTCCTGAAATTGATCATTGGTAGAAGACATATGAATATGGCAAAGAGTCTGTTCAACCCTGCAGCCCTCAGCAAACTTGGCACACAGATGTACTTGCTAAACCAGTGGTACCTAGCAGCGTGTGGCAGAAGAGCAGATGACTATATTTGCGTCCGAATTAGAAACCATCATTACTTCCGTGGTGATGATGTTATTTATGTTCAATTTAATGAGCTACACCAGCTATGCCACATGGACGCTCTGGACAAAGCTCTAATCAGCTGCTTCTCGTCGTAAGTGATTCTTTCTTTTAATAATATGTAAATTATCATGTATATGTATAACTAATTACATAAACCGGCTATACATATGCAGAAATATGATGAGGGACCTCCGAGCTAGAAATGATAAGGAGATTGGATTTGTAGATCCTTATGTTGTATTCAAAGACCCCATGACTCCGTATGCCCTATGGAGAAGTCAAACGGAGAGAAATCTATGGAGGTACTTGATCAATCAAAAGGATAAAAGATATATACTCTTTCCCTATAACTTTAAGTAAGTATCGTTATTATGTGTACATTCTATTAAACCCATTATTCAGATTAGTATGAAGATATATAATTATTTTGCCTACACACAAATGCAGCTTTCATTGGATACTAATTATGATTGATCTCTAGCATTCTCATTTGCTAATCTATGACTCGTTGAGAAAACATGGGAAGATTACCAAGAAATGATAGATATTATCCAAGGGTAACTTCGATCTCTAAATATTAATTTGAGCTCTTTAAGTCGGTAATAGATAATTAATAATGATCATTTTATTGCTAGGGTTTGGGCTGGGTTCATGCAGCAACACCATCCAGATTTGAAAGCGCCACTTTCAAAGCCTATCCTACTTCGAGTGGATTCTACGGCAGCCACCGGGCAAAAATTTGTGTGGCTACTATGTTCGCGAATTTTCGACGGTCTATGAAAAAAAAGAACAAATCTTGAGCTCGCAAAAAAAGTATGTAACATGTATATATAATAAGTTCATTTTATTTATTTATTGCTATTTAATAAATCTTATTCATACCTCTAACTTTTTTCTTTAATGTCTACTAAAGGAGACGTGGTTGAGGAAGAAGGTGTTGAATGAAGTCCGCCTAAAAGCAATTCAGGAGACAATCGCAGGATTTCTTAACGACCAAGTCCCGAATCCCGCCGGCGAGTACTACTTCAACCCTGAGGATCAAATGAAACCAAATCAAGATGATCATTTGTACGATGCTTGAGTGGCGGAGAACAATTAAGTTATAAATACTTTATCCGTGATGGATATGTGTAAATATTATATTATAGACCTATAGACAAGAATACTATATAAATAGTATTATATAGTATATTTATATGTAATCTTTGTCAATTATATAAATTATAGGTGCGCGTCTACATAAACAAGCAGCGAACAATACGCATTCGAAAATAATAATAATATAATTGTAAACCAGAAATGGAAAACCAAAAGAAAAGAAAAAAAAAGAAAAAGAAAAAATTCTTTAGTCCCGGTTGGTAACACCAACCGGGACTAAAAAGGGGTGGCCAGTGGCGCACCTGGCACACCCTTTTAGTCCCGGTTGGTGTTACCAACCGGGACTAAAGGTGGACCTTTAGTCCGGGCCGCGGAACCAGGACTAAAGGTGGGACATTTAGTCCCGGCTCCGCAGCCGGGACTAAAGGCCGTTTAGGCCCGGGGCTAAAGCCCATTTCTGTAGTAGTGATTATTATGACAACACAATCTGACCTCACAGTCCAGATGGGACTATTAACTCTTGACCGACTAGATCACACCGTATACCCAATTCAAGTGTCATGTGCTGAGCATTTTGCAGTGCGGGCTCTAGCTGCATTCAGCACGAAACAATGTCTGGTGCATGTCCTGGTATATATGGAAGCTAGTGTGCGTTGACCACGGCAATTAGAAGTCATGTACATGTGAAACCAAATCTCCAGCGACATGGGTTCCTGATACTTGTCAATCATGAACGGCTTTATCTGAGTAGTAACTGGTTAATGTGCTCAATCATTTTTTGAAGGATTCAGTTAATAAAGGAGTAGATATTTTGACAGGAAAGATTCACAATCTTATTCTGCAATATATGTATTACTATTGAATGCATGCGTAGAACGTCTCAGCTACTGGAATTAATATGCTGCAATCCTTCTGCAAAATAGAAGTAACAATATGCCATGATTCATTTCTTGTCAAAATATACCAAGGCATCCTTTCTTGTGTGCGACATCAAATTATTTGCTCATACAGAAGATCAGCTCTCCTGTGTGTGTTTTTTTATTGAGTACAACTTGATGAACACAAAGGTGTGTGCATGTGAAACACCTAGTAACTGGATGTGCTTGTACCCTACTTTTTCTAGAAAAAGTTCAAGAAAAAAGTTCGACACCAGGGTTCAAACCCTTGTCGGCGTCCCACTGGACTAGAAGCACTTTCGCTTCTTAGGGTATTTTGTGGAGTAGAAGAACACAAGGAGATGTTGATAGGTGGAATGAGAGGTATCGGGGAAATGGCACAGGCTTTTTGTTGGAAGCTTCGACCAAAATGTGTCTGCAAGAGGCATTCGACGGTGTCTGTGCGTTCATCATGCAACAGGAACAGTCCACATATGAGTAGCACGATCCTGGTATGTCATATGGAATTCGAGCTCATCTCCAAAGATAGTTCTTGGTAGAGTCATCGCTAGAAAGTAAGAGACATCACTGAAATGGTTTCTGTAGTATTATTGTTTCCTCCCTGGTTTGTTGGACTAGCTTGATCTTTTAACTCTGCTGTGTCCCCTACGAGTACGCACATGCCGCATAACCTTTTTTTTCAGCTCAATTTTGATGTTGGAGTAATTGATTCATTGATTTACTATTCTAATTAATAGTTTTATTACAATAAATTCTCATGAGATGATCTGATAAAGGAGAAGATACATTGATAGGAAACTATATATATATATATATATATATATATATATATATATATATATATATATACTGATTACAATGAATGTATGCATGTAATGTTTCACCTGCAGAAGATAAATATGGGACAATTCTTTTGCAAACTGAAGGTAACAAGACAAACTGAAGGTACCATGGATGATGGAAATGAGAGGTATCACGAAAATAAATAGCACTGCATTTTTGTTGAATGCTTCGCCTAAAATGTCCGCAAGAGGTATTCAAAGGTGTCTACTAGCTCATCATGCAACAGCTACAAGCCATACATGAGTACGGGGCCTGGTGGCCTGGGCCTGGTGGTCAGTGTCCGTCTCATCAATTCAGAGCTCACGTCTTTCGTGAGGAGCTTCCATAGCAATTTCGACATCAACTGCTGCAGCAGTATGCGATGCTGTTGCAGTGTTTCCTCGTTAGCAGAGCCAATACATAGTGCAAACTCCTCTGATGACAGCATCCTACAAACCATCCATCTGCAGCAAAAGTTTGAGTACTCCATTACCTCATGATAGTGTGCAGTTCATGATAGTAACATATTGTACCGCTTAAGGTGTAAACAATATGATGAACTTATCTATCTTTCTTGCATCCACTGTTTCTCATTTTCACTATGGAATTTGAGCAATAAACATCTTGTACCGCTTTATTTTACAGGTCAAATTCTGACAAATAATTTGGCTCCAAAATTTTTAAATTATAATAAACCGAGCAATTTTCATTAGGTTGAACCAATTTTCACTAAGCTTAATGTTTAAGTTAGTTACAAATGTCCCAAATAAAAGAAAAGCATGTGCCTCTTTATATATCAATCAACAAACACCCTTCCTAATTAATGTACAACTAATAAGCAGAAATACACCATGCCTGAAACACCTGACGTTGTGAGCTGCACTGACGATAAGGAAGGCAAGGGAAAATAAGCAAGGCGGCAGTGTTAAATACTCATCATTCACTCAACTGGAGTGAATTTAAACATTGAAGCACATATGTATGATTTGAATGTTAATTTCTCCATCACTATTAACATAATTCATCCTCATTTTCTAGATTTGGCATTCTTTTTTATTGTACTGAATCCTCGATCACTTGCCAAATCTTCTTGTTATTTCTTTTTTTGGTAAAGGATGCCTTCAATATTTTCCCAAGTGCATTACATCATGTTCAAACGAAACCTTGAAAATTTTATTTCAGGCTTCTGCTCGCACTTTAGTCACTATCAATTGAACAACTAGAACACTACTAATGTGACCCAAAGAACACACAACCTTGGCCACCTGTGTCAAGTCCATGAAGCTGTCATAACAAAATCATGTGTATCTAGCTTTTGGAAAATATCCCATGTATGGAACCAATGAATAACTGGGAATATGACCTCTAATGGAAAATAATGTTTTTCTTCTCAAAAACTATGTTGTAACTATGTTGTTTCCCCAATGAACATATCTGATTATAGTGTGAATGAATACACATACATTGTTGATTGCACTATACTAGATTGATAATTAAACAGGAATGCCAGTAGTAAATACACATAGATCACAAATTTTCCATTCGATGCACTGTGTCAAGGAGTGGGATGCAACTCGAAGCAATCAGTGACGAGCTCTTATGTACTAAAGGCACTAGGAGGAATATCAAAGCAATTTCTGAGAGCCTAAAGCAACTAGATTGGAGTAGGTTTGGTTGCATCTCCCTGTTGTACTGTGTAATATCATCCTTCTTGCAAAATCTCATCCTTCTTGCATAATCTGATGATGACTTTCTTCTGAGCTTTTCTAAAATGTTGGAATATTCTTCTTTTGCACAGAGTATTACTAAAGAGGTTGGGGTCTCTTGGGCTCAACCTTGCAAAGTCATTGTGGCCAGCTTTCCATGACTGTTTTCAGCCGTTCTTTTTGGACAAGGTACTGGATGGCACTACAGGAACCTGGTCTGAAGAAAGGCGCTACACTCCACCACTGTATATGTGATGGAGTGCTAATAAGATGAGGGATATGGGTTCCCAATGCCCCTCAAGCCTAATGAATATAGTGAAGAAGATGCCCTTGCTTGGCATTATTGGCTTGCACATGTAACCCATCAGAGTATACGATTCATCCAAGTGCTCCCATTCGTTTTGCTGGTCCATGGTTCAACCTAATAACGATCTGAGAGTCTTGACCTTGTAAAGGGCATTTTTATAGGCATTTCTGGTTGTACACATCGAGCATCTATCATTATTGTTATAATCGTGCAAGGGACATGAGCTTACAACTACCGAGAATTAAGTCGAAACTCCAAAAATGAGGACATCAGGAGCAAGGACATATATGCTCTTCCATCCTCGGTACGCTACTAGAACTATCATCCATCTGCAGGAAAAGTTGAGCACTCCGTTGCCTCGTGATAGTGTGCAATTTTCTATGGGCAGCGTCCCTTGTTTCCTTGCGTTAGTGCTGTTCGCCTCTCACAGATCAAAATTTAATAACAGACCTTGTCATGCCTGATTTCTGCATCTCTTGTTTCCCTGATTTTGTCATGCCTGATTTCTGCATCTCTTGTTTCCCTGATTCATCAGTAGCATCACTGAAAACCATATATGTAATATATTGTAAATGCTGTGTGGGGACACATATATTCTAAAAATTATTGTAACAATAAGAGATATAATTTATCATCTTTATATTTCTCTTCTTCCATTAGTTCCACATGCGCGCACCATTTTTGTTAAACTTTCATACTAACTTTCATGAACTGGAAGAATGCTTTCTCCGCATCTACTTTGTATGCCTGGAAGGGCACATGCACGGCCATCTTAGAACTTTGGAAGTCCAACTATCATGGCGCATGCTTGTAACAATAAGAGGTGTATGCTTGTTAAATCTATGGTTTTATCTATAAAGTTATACATGATCCGATGAGTATGATGTTTTTACTATAGTTCAAACATACAATAATTAGTTCACCATAGAAATTTCACCACAATTGGATGATAGAAGTAGACTAAATTTGATTTCCAGATAATGTAAAGCTATAGAAAAAACTTTGTAGAAAAAACTTTGTACTAAAGTATACCTTAGTATAAATTGACTGTGTAGATCAACTCATGTGAAATCCAACAAAGTTGAATTTTTATTTTATGATTTTTCTATGACTTACTATGATTTTTAAAAAATTCAATTGAAATAAAAAAGCAAAAAGAGACAAAACCAGTGTTGCAGTAGCGAAACCACCATCCAAAACTACTTGAGGGTAATTTGACTGATTATGAAAAGTTCAAAGGGTAAAATAGACGATTCATTGTTGAGGGGCTGAAGTAGACCACACTAGATAGTTTTTGAAGTTACGTAGACATTTTTTTTCTATAAACTATGATCTCTATATTGCTCAATTGTTCCCAGCAATTACAATACGAACTTAACATTTGCAGTGCTTGTCTTGAGGTCAAATAACTTTCAATTTCACCTTTTTAAAGCACTTCTGAGTGGTTTAAGCATAGCGAGTCTTTTAGCACTATCTCCTTGGATGGCATTGGTTCAGCATGATTGCATTAGGATTTCCTGAAAGCGCTCATGTTCTAGTTGTAATAGCTTTTTAAATAAATAAAATTGGCCTACCTAAAAAAAAATTAAGTGCTTGCAGCCGTTCCCTTTTGATCCGATGGAGACAGATGCAGCTACAAGGAACCGGTCTGTATGCACGCTCTACGCGCCATCACCATTGGAGATGAATGAAGGCACCAGTAGAATACTAATAAATAGAGCGTTATGAGTTCCCAATGCCCCTCAAGCCATTATTGCCTGAACGCGTATGCCCATGCTTTATTTGCTGACTTGAATGTAACCTTTCCTAGCAGAGTAGTATAACTACTCCAAGTGTTCCTATATATTTAGTAGTTTGCATGTCCATTCCATGGTTGAACCTAGCCATCCGAAGTTCACATCTGCATTTCTACAACTCCTTTTTTTACAGGAATGTGTGGTTGTACACATCTAATATACAATTAGAGCTTCGTTACGCTGCTTAGCAGGAACCACCGGCTGTTGCTCTGATCAAAATTCACTACCGAAATCCAGCTCTTTGCTGAATGTCGCATGGTTTGCCGAGCGTATTTTTTTCGGGCCCTCGACAAAGAGGCTCTTTTGACGAGCGCCAAATAAAAACACTTGGCAAAGAAAAATTGCCAAGTGTTTTGTTTACGCTCGGCAAAGAATCTGTTTGCTGAGTATTTTTTCTTGCACTCGGCAAAGAAAATTTGGAAACATATTTTGGAGTAATAAATTAATTTAAATTAAAAAAATTCAATTATAAAGTTGTATAACTTTTTAAAATCTAGAACTTTTATTTTGGTCATTTCTTTATTTGACAAAGTGAAAGTAAATTTGTTCATAAATCCTACATCTCTCTCACAATTTCGATATATAAGATTTGTAAACAATATTTTATATTTTATCACTATATCGGATGATCAAATGACCAAAATGAGCGATGTGGATCTTGAGAAATTATACAACTTTATAATTCAATGCTTTTTAATTTGAATTAGTTTAGCTAACGTAAATTACAGTCGAATTTCTCAAATTTCAAATTTGATTTTTTCTTAAAAGGTCTTGGATCAAAAAGTAGTCAAAACAAGAATTGTAGATCTTAAAAAGTTATGAAACTTTATAGTTGACAACTTTTTTATTTAAAATCATTTTGTCAACGAAAACTATGCTCAAAGTTCAAAAGTTTAAATTCAAATTTTATAAACGATCTCAGATGGAGAAAGTCTCTAAATGAAAATTGTGGATCTCGAAAAGTTATAAAACTTCGTAGTTGACAATTTTTTTAATTTGAATGCATTTAGGACCTTAAACAAGTAATTTTCACTTGGTTTAATATAATATTTGGTGAATTAAAATAGAGTATAGACACATGTGAGTGTGTAGTGTAGTGGTAGGGGAGGTTCAGCGTAAGGGAGAGGTCGTGGGTTCGAATCCCACCGAGGTTCGAATCCCGCTGATCGTATAGCCGCGGAAAAATGCCACGAGTTCCGACTTGGATGGAGACAGCAAAGGCACTCGGAAAGAGTTTTGCTGAGTGCTTGAGAAAAAAAAGCACTCAACAAAGAGCCCTTTGCCGATAGTTTTTTTTTGGCCGTGTGGCCTTTGCCGAGTGCAACACTTGGCAAAGCCATAGCTGAGTGTAAAATAACCTTTGCCTAGTGTCTCAGCCGCTCGACAAAGAACCGATTTTCAGTAGTGATTATTTAAGGCTTGTCTTAATTGAAAAAATTAATTGATTATAATTAAGGGCAATTTAGTCTTGCTGTACACAATCTCTGACTCCGCAGCCCAATACCACGAACTTAATTTGCCAACCGTTATCTCACGATTCCCTTGTCGCCGGCTACGTCGGCGCCGCCCTCACGGAGACTCTGTTCAATAGCGGCCAGGGCAGCCCACACGTGTGGTCGCCACCAACGCCCGGTCCCTGCCCAAGGCACCCAGACTTCGCCGCCGTTTGGTCAGCAACGATCCGTAGTCTTAAATTACTGCTATTAGCTGGAGTAAAAGTAAATTCATAAGCAAGCTAATCCCTACCAATGCATCATGCGATGGACATGTTAATGTTTGTGTGATTTACGAACCTGCCTGCTTCATGAGTGTATAGAGGATGGAAACGTATATGCGGAAGAAACGTATAGCTGGAGTATATGCGATGGACATGCATCATTTTCCGCCCTTCCGAGTAATGTAGAAGAAACGTATGATGATTATGATATATAGAAGATGAAAATAAAGAATTATGAGTGCGAATAGTCTCAGCTCTGGCGGCATCGCTACCACTGGCGGAGCCGGAGGGGGCCAGGGCATCGCTACCATCGGGGAGACCCAGGCCCCCCCCTAAAAACAATGAAAAGTTTTTTTTACTATAGGAAAAAAATTCATTTATACACCCTAAAAAACAATTATACACCCCCAAAAATCAATTATATATCATAAAAAATTCCCTTTTCACCTACTTTTCATGACAATATTATGATTTTTATTATAAATACTAAATATACATATAAAATACTATAAAGTCATATAGTTATTATATATATTTGTCATATTTACGATGTATCACCTATTGTCCGGCCCCCCTTATTCAAAAATCCTGGCTCCGCCACTGATCGCTACCCGGCGAACAGAACATTGTAATAATCGCAGCTGCACCTCATCATATTCACACGGGTCTCGGGTCTCGTGGACAATGACGCGGTGACGCTGTTGCCAGCTGCCGCGGCCCGGCAGGCTGAGAGTGAGCCAAGTGGTTCGGCGTGAGATTACAGCAATGTGCGGGCAGGCAGCTATCTCACGGGAAAATACTATTCTACAATTTGAATTTATTTAAAATAATCCTCTTATATACTTTTGGTATCAGACATACGTATTTCTTGTTCCGGACTTGTTCCGGACAACAACTTATTATGTTTTTTTTTTTTTTTTGCAACGAAAGAAAAATTGTTTGATATAACAGCTAAACATTACAAGCACTTTGGATTACAAAATAATACCCACGCTGTGAATAGCACAACTTAAATCCTAACTGGTTAAATGCTTTGCAGTATGGATGACCATGCAGATAAACACTTGGCAAATAGCCTGAGAACAAATACCCAACGAACAACGGCCAACATTTCTGTAGGCAGAATTGAGAAACTTCGTCTTTCTGGTGTCTTCTTCTTTCTGCCACTGAAAAATGCGGAAGAGTGATTCGAAAATTATTCTTTCATCATGGCCAGATCTAACCAGAACAAAACAAAAGAGAACAGAGAAAATTATTCCTTGACGGTGACATCATCTCTGTCTTTATACCACCGTCCGGAAACAAAAGTCCCCATGTCGTCATGTCGATGAAGATGTTATGCGAAATTGCCACCCTTATCTTGAACGGAGCCACCATAGAGAAGATGATTTCATCCTTTCCCTTCATCGTGGCTGGAGAGAAGGAGGTGGAAATAAAACTCTAATACCAAAAAATTAGCATAGAGGAACCTTAACTCTAACGATTTGATCTAATATAAAAAACTTATTAAAAACAATAGATCCCCGCTCCTTCAGCCTCCGACGAGATGCTGGAGAGGAAAGAAGGGGGACCAGTGGTGGTAGATGGCGACAACTGTGGCGCTAGGGTGGCGGGGCTCCTGAGAGAGAGGCCCGCGAGAGGACAAAAGTGCACCAACCGACGACAACTTAAGTTGCGCCACACTGGTTCTCTTGTTTTTTTAGTCATTTGATCTAATCAAATGGATAGCTGTAGTGTTTTCTAAGTACTGTAAAATTACACAATTACGATCATGCAAGGATAAGACCTGACAACTGCCAATGATAATTAAATCGATACTCCACCTTTTTTTGGATAAAGGGAGTTTATTTCATTGAGCAAATGAAAAAGTCCCGGTCTCTATATCCAATGATATATGCGACTGATAATTATTACAAAATGCACTCTAGGGTAGACACCGTCAACCCCAAAAGTACGCACACCCAAACAGCCAGAGAAAATAGCTGAGATAAAGCAAAAAGTTTTCATAGACTTAACCTATTGCTAAACCTCCAACCATGCTTAGCGAAGATTTCCATTGTCAAGGTTTCCAAAAAACGGCATGCATTTCGTAGGGAGTTCCGTCTCCCCTCCTTCTGAAACATCGACCATGTCCTGGTCCAGTAGGTACCCCTGTATATAAACCTGCATAAAAGAACAAATTGGTGTTTTGTCAAAAACAATATCGTTCTGGCTTAACCATATGGCCCAACACATGGCCCAACATCGACCTGCTCCCACAAGAACTAGATAAATATTGTGTGTCGCTAAATTCTATAGCCAGGTACCAAACATATGTGCAACACCTAAAGGGGGGTTAGACCAAAAGTTAATTCTATTAGACGCCAAACAAACTTAGCAAGAGCACAATCGAAGAAAAGATGTTGTATAGTTTCTAAATGATTACATAAACAACATTTCTCATTTCCATGCTAATTTCTTTTAGCTAACTTGTCTTTAGTGAGTGTCACTCCTCTATAAAGAAACCAAAGGAATACTTTTACCTTTAAAGGAATTTTAAGCTTCCATAGGAATCTATTATAAGGTATACTATCTACGTCTAGCATTGCATTATACATAGAATACATAGAACTAAATGAGAGTTGTCCATTTGTATTCAGTGACCATCTAAAAATATCAGGTTGATCATTTAAATGTAAATCTGTAACACATATCACTAAACTTTTCCAATCGTTTAGATTTCAGTCTCCTAGAGTTCTCCGAAAGGAGATGTTTAGAGGTGCAGTGTTTAAGATATCAAAGACTGTAGCATTTTTCCTTCGAACAATGTTATACAAGTTTGGATATTGCTCTCTTACAATGGTTGAACCTAACCAGGCATCCTCCCAGAACCTAATTTAAATGCCATTTTGTAATCTGAAATTCCCAAAAGATAGGAATTGATTTTTGACATTTATTAGTCCTCTCCAGAATTGAGAGTCACCTGGCTTTTTATCCACTCGAGTAATTGATTTAGTACTAAGTATTTATTTCTAAGTAACTGTTGCCATGCTCCGTCCTCGTTTATTAACTTGTACGTATAACCACTTGCTAAGCAAACATTTATTCTAGATTTCCAAATCTAGAATACTTAGACCCCTTTGATCCATAGGTCTAAAAATGATACTCCATTTTGCTAGCCTATACTTCTTTTTATGATCATCCCCTTGCCAAAAAAATCTTGATCTATAGAAGTTCAGCTTGCGGAGAATGCCTTTAGGTATTTCATAAAATGACATCATAAAAAGAGCCAAACTAGATAGAACCGAATTTATTAGAACTAAACGACCACCATATGACAAAAGCTTACCTTTCCAACAGCTAAGCCGTTTTTCAAATTTATCTTCTATTATCTTCTAGTCAGCATTACTAATCTTATTATGATGCATAGGAATAGCAAGATAGCGGAAAGGATATTGTCCCATTCCACAACCAAAAAGTTGTGTATATTGATCCTCCCATCCTTTTGCTTCACCGTAGCAGAATAATTCACTCTTATGGAAATTAATTTTCAAACCTGCTAATTTTTCAAAAGTACAGAGTAATAGTTTCATATTTTTAGCTTGTTTGAAATCATGTTCCATAAAAAGTATAGTATCATCTGCATATTGCAAAATAGAGAGACCTCCATCAACTAGGTGTGGTACTAAACCAGTTATCTGTCCATCTTCTTTCGCCCTTCTCAAAGTCTAGCTTTAATATGACACCATTCAATTTTTTCCTATGGAGTTCATGTATTGTTTCGTGCAATTTTATCACCCCTTCCATTATGTTTCTTCCAGACAGAAAAGTGGTTTGAGATGGGCTTATCAAATCCTCTGCAATTGTTGTAAACCTATTAACAGCTACCTTTGTAAATATCTTAAAACTCAAATTAAGAAGACAAATAGGACGGAATTGCTTGATATGTGTGGCCTCTTTTTGCTTTGGTAACAGTGTTATAATACCAAAATTAAGGCTAAAAAGGTTTAGATCTCCATTATGAAACTCCTTAAATAAAGCTATGAGATCATGTTGAATAATTTCCCAGAACGCTTGATAAAATTTTGCTGGGAAGTTTCATTTGGAATCTTGCATCTATAACCTCTTTTTCAGTGAAAGGGACAATTAATTTCTCATTGTCTTCAACTGATACTTGTGGTATATCATTCCTCCTACTTTCGTCCATAGTCAAGTTTCACACTCATTAGGACCAAATAGGCCCTTGTAATATTGTGTGATATATGTTTTGAGTTGGTCATCACCTTTTATTACGTGACTACCGTCCTCAAGCTGAAAGATGCGTGTTCCTGACAACTGCCAATGATAATTAAATCGATACTCCCAAAATGTAAAGTGATGTATATGCTTTTCTCCATTCCAATGTTGCTGGATCATGGACCTCTAGGGAGAGTACGACAGTACACATATCCTTCCATGGTAAAAGTTTAGCACGCCTAATGACAGTGTTCAGTTTACAATGCCAACATCCCTTCTTCCAGACAACAAGCTAACTGAAGGTCTAACAGTATGACAAACTTGCATCTCTTTCCCGCAACCACTGTTTTCCATTTTTTTTTCCTCGGAAATTCAGCAGCAAAGATGGTCGGACCACTGTACAGTACTGTAGTATCATCCTTGCATATCCGGATACTGTGTACTGTAATATCATCCTCGCATGGTCAGACCACTTGCTACTTGCTAGGGAGCTTTTCTAGATGTTGGAAAGTTCTTCTAATGCACAGACTTCCAAAGATGAGCCTTGCAAAAGATGCTGCAAAGATGCTGGGGTGTGTCTCAGCCCTGGCCTTTGTGGCGACGCGGACGGCACATATGTCACCTGCCCCTCACTGAGCTATCTGTTTCTTACTTGGTGACAACATGGAAATTTAATCTTACTGCAGTGATTAAACATTTTGTTGGGTTCACTAGATTGGGACGGCTGAATACTTTGAACACATGACAGATGGGTTAGCGGCATCAGTTGTAACTATTTTTGCTGCAATAATCAATTTTATCTACTGAAGAAATGCAATCACAAGCACCACACGGAGGTGACAGTGAATGAACTAATTAATTAATGATCCTTCTCCGCTATATATGCATGTATCGGTGCTGCGGAACTCTGATCATGTTAAGGCAGTGCCATTGGACGACGTTGTGGCGCTTTGTTGTTTCTACGCATGGAAACAGCAACTGAGGGCACCCAGGCTCGCAGCAACGTATATTCGATACCAAGCCGCATCGATGGTAACTTAGAGAGGACAGGCATTGCTGCGATCACTTGCACGGCTTTTCCATATTGCCCTAGGCGGGAACATGCACTGATTTGTGTTTGATGTCCTCTTGCATACAGTGATCGCCTGTCCTAGTAGTGCCTGTCCTAAAGCATTCTCATGAAATGGCTTTTCTTGGCTCCTGCCTCCAGCTTCATTGATTAGTAAGACAGCTTCAATGATTAGTAAGACATTTGATAAATTAGCTTCTTCTCATTGTTGAAAAGGATGAAATATCCATTCATAATAACCTTGTATTTTTCCCATCTTCTCCAACCTGAAACAGCACCACACATAACTATTCTCTTCTTTTCTCTTCTCACGCCTCTACTGCATCATCTGGTCGCCTCCCCTTAGTGGCCTGCACCATTCCACATCGTTGTCTCCCTGAACAGCGCTGACTCCTTAACCGTGGCCCGCACCGCGACCGCACCGTCATCTAGGCTTCCGAAGCCAAGGGCAGAGCAGATGGTAAATTAAGAGATTTATGATTCAAGAGTAAATTTGATTGAAATTTCAAGCGTGGCATTGAAGTAGCAGAAAAAGCATCGGCTGCATAATACATATAGTTTTCACCCAGTTACTAGCTAATGATAGAATTTTTGTGGTCCACCACACACAAAGTTTCCTTAGCTCGATTGCTGTATGTGGAACCCAACGTCATGATCCTAGTGATAACTACCAGCGTCACGCACAGCAGGATGAGATCTGCAGTGCCGTCTCTAAAAGTACTGTTCAACCGTGCTGTTTTAATTAACAGAGGCATGCACACAGAGGCAGGTTCCCGTGCTGTTTTAATTCTTTTCCACCGTCTTTGGGAAAACAGAACAGTTTCAGGTTGCACCTTGATCATCTATTCAGGATCTTGCAAACAAAGTTCTCTATCCACTTATCTAAATAAACTAAGAAGAAAAAGAAAGAAAACATGCACCGCTAAAACAGCAGGAAGTTAATTTTCATGCACATAGTTAAGAATTACAGATTGTGTGCAGGTGGAAGATAAATGAATGAGTAGCTTCATCAAATGATTGAATCCCCACTCCCTTCTTACTGTCTACCTTGGATGTGAATGCGAGCTATACGTAATCTCCCAATGCCTCTGACTCCTATAATCCTTTTACTTGTGACCATCAAGTCCTGTCCAAGACTAGTTATACACAGATCTACAGAAAAACTAACCAAAGACAATCTCCTCCAAATTATGACACAGACATAACATGTGCATGGCACAGAAGGTTCCCATTGCTCTTCAAATGTTTGGACTGAAAGTATCAAACGTGAGTTCAGAGTTGGAACATGTATAGAGATGAGTCATGCAACTATGCCTTCAGTTATGTAAATGCACCTAATGCATTCATTACAATTTCCTTATCTGTGATTTGCCATATATAAATACCAAACTAAGATGCAGGTGTAGAGATGCCTTAAATAAAACTAAGGCAAAGGATCTACGAACATTTATGGGCTGCTGCAAATACATATGCACTTAACCATTTTATGCTGAAACTTAAACTGATATATATTTAACGAGGCATAGCATTGCATATATTACATTTAACACTGGAATTTAGGTCAAGAGAGTTTGTTATGTATGTTGGTATTGCAAGAGAAAACTAGAGAATTGTAGGCACTATCATTTGAAGTACCTACTTTCTCTGTATTACTCCCTTCAGTCCAAAAATGTTGACAACTGAGTTTATGATTATAAACTTGTAACTACAATTCTAGTCGATGGCCTCTGCGAAAATATTCATCTTCGAAAATATTCCTCAAACCTGAAGATGCCCTCTTTGATTAACATGGCATATTCAGGGGCATCTTCAAAAATCATTTACAGAATCAGGCATTGTGATGTGACCTCTAAAAATCATTGATTAATATAAACGGTGACTTTAGGACACCAATCTATGTGAATCGATTTTTGGAAACAAAATAATAAGATGTTTGTCTAGGAAAAATCTCTACTAAACACATCTGGCCATCTAAGTGTCCATCTCTTAAAATTGGTTTTAAGAGGTGGTATGTGCGTTGTAGTGGCTGACTTGATCTACATGTTTTTTGTTGATAACTAAGTTTTTTAGTTCAATATTTTAGTGTCCCAAATATTTATTTTAAATTCACATATTTTTATATTGTTTTTAAGTAACCTCAGATGGAATCAGACTTTTAAACTGTAGAGCTCGACTGAACCAAAAACTTTGCAGTTAAGATTATTTTTCAAAAAATCTTTAGGAGAGTTGAGATACTCAATATTAGATTAATCTTTGAATTATATAAAATAGGATAATCCATTGTGTGTGGAAGTCGGTCCAACAGGTTGTTATTAGCTAGATTCTAGGATTCACATCTCATGTGGGAGTAGTCGGGCAAGGTGGCCGAATCTGCCCGTGGTGGCCGGATCCACGAGCGAGGTGGCCGGCTCTGTGAGCGAGACGGGCAGACGATTCGAGGTTTCTGGCTTAGGCAGCAGCGAGGACATGGGTGTGGTGTTGATGCTCCTCCATTGAATGATGGTGGGGACGCTGAATTTTTGTACTCCGTGCCACGTGGCGCATGGAGGTACTGGATCCTCGCTCCCATTGATGTCATAATTTGTCACTGCTTTCGTTTGACATGTGACACACAACTTCACATGTAGCAAATGCTGTCAAGGTCTCACAACGGCCTAATAATTTTGTCCATAAAATTTATTACATTATTAAGTGTAGAAATTTATAAATTATGACCGAATGATCTAGTATATATTGCCAATGACCTAGTATACATTGCCAATGCTGTACAGATTAATGTATATATAGAACTTTGAATACATTGTTAGGCTTTAAAGAGTGCACACCATTTTGAGTAATATCGTAGGGATACGTTAACTTTACTACTATTATATCTCGTCCATAAATTATTTCATTAATTTCATTTGCCATAGCACGCGTCGATAAACAGCTGTTGAACAAAATATTGTAATATGATGTAACAGGGGCAGGGTTCAGTTTTTTAGCGAGGTTATCTTTGGTAAGGGTGACAAAAAAACCAAAAAAAAAAAAAAAAAAAAAAAAAAAAAAACAGGGGCAGGATAAGGTCACCATTAAACAAATTAAGTTTCTTTGTAATTCAAGAGATCCACATGCGTTAATTTGGACAAACCAGCCACCCCACCTCGACCCACTTAGCAATCCTTAGTTTATAACCAACCACACATGCCAAGACCGGTGAGGACCCACACTGGCATCTCGATGATTTCTATGGTGGCAGCAGTTGCGCAGGGAGTACATCAGTTTATACATGCGGTTCTTAGCCTGGGCCCACATATTTTACACTAGTGGCGTATGCTTGCTAGGAACCACTAATAAAAAAAATGAGCACCAGCACGAGAAATCATCAATGTACTAGTAAGGCCTCTTCTAGCAGCATGCTTGTGAGGTGCGCCCAATATTTGTTTGGGTTTGCCTCTTTCAGAGGGTACACATCGGAGTGATCAGCACTTGCATTGCCCGAGCCTGCCCTCCTCCATTCTTCTAGTCGATGAGTGCCTCTGTTAACATCATGCCAGCAATGGCGGTGCTGGCAATTGGGCACTCGCGGCGTGTCCGTCTACGGGCCTTGTTGATGGGCTCTCAATGGGCTTGCCCGATTTCTATAAAAAAAATTAATTGACCGACGTGGCGAAACAGTCAGTCCCTGGAAATATGTGATTAACGGTGACATTGAAGCACAGGCTGGCATGGTGTGTGCCTCTGTTAACCTTTTTTTTTTAAACTCTGTTAACCTTTTTTTAGCACCTCTGAAATTTGATATTGTAGTAGTGAAGACCCAATTCTCTGTCACCTAGGCTGGTCTACGAAAAACACATCCCTAATGACCTATTTCAGAAACCCAGATAAGAGGGGACAAAAATAGATGAACAAATCCCATTCCCACTAGACGCGTACACAGGCTCAGAATTCACAGGCCAGGAATTCCCCAAGTTAATATAACAATACACGTAGATCATCTCGCCTTTAGGGTCACCATGGCTATTTCTCTTACTGGAGTATGAAACAGTTGGATTGTGATTCTGTACACAATCCTTGCCTTCCATGCGACCTCCCCAGGTAGATGAGCTCAAAACTTGAACACTTGCTGCTCATATGCTAGTGGCCACTTGAGATCGACACAGTATATACAGGCCTGCATACCGAGACATTAGATGAGCTACCTCAAAAGCTTGAGATTGAACAAAGACAAGAAGTTGCTGAGTTGAGTAAATAAGCACTAAAGACAAAGCATGCAACAATTATTTAACAAGTGACCCCTGCGTCATGGAAATGAAAGTCCACTCATATGAGTCCATACATATGCAAACCTGAAACCAGAGCCAAGCTATGCACTGACGTGCTACAAAATTCAGACGACACAATGGCCAACCGCTGAATGGAGCTGCAAAAGAACAGTGCTTCGTTGTACTGAATGTGAATAGTGAATACCTGGAGTAGCTGGCAGCAACTGTCGGCCTGCTGCTTTGTTGATAGGTGGACAGCAAAGAAAGAGCTCAAGTTATTGATGCACGCTGCCCAGCCTGCTGCTGTTGTGCTTGGCTCCGCATGCCCATCTGCCAATTGGAAATGGAATTAGCCAACGCTACTGCTGCTGCAACACTGAAATTCCATCAAGAACGAGCAGAGGAAACTCCAAGTTCTTGCTGACCATGGATAAATCCACCTGGTGAACTGAAACAGCACGCAGCAGAACAGAGAGGTAGCGCAACCAAGCTGAACACCACACATTTTTCCCAAAGACGACCGAATTAGTTCGGATTGAGATGATATTTTAATCACAACGTCATCATATCACTTGGAAACCATCCCAGTATCAAGCTCTCGACAAGGTTGAAAATTTGACTATCAATTTTGGAAAATTGGAAAAAACTAGGTGAAGGACAAATTTGGGGGAATTTCACATTTGTGGTGCTCCAGTGATGAGTTTGCTAGCCATGCTCACACACACACATGTCTTAGCGTCAGCATGCCCCAAGAGCACCAAATCACAGTCACGAACCAAACATCCCAAAAAATAACTCCGAAAATAACAGAAAAAGATAAAATTCAGATTAGGGATGGGAACGAGTGGAGCATGATTTTGATTTTTGGATTAGCTCAAGATCGATGTAAGATTACAGGACACTCCAAGCCGACTCAATGACAAGATAACAAAAAGCTCAAGAACATAAGTCACTCCTCTCTCCTTCTCACACATGCCTTCTCTCACGCATAAAATGAGAGAGACCCCTCCAAGAACGATCCCCAAACGGTTCTGCTTAAGATGCATCCGAGTACTAGATGATCGACCTTCTCGGGCTCCTGATCATAGAGCACACAAGAGTCCAAGTCCTGCAGACCATGGGGACCTCGTCTCACTGCAGTCCAGCAACATGTGCACCGTGGGCGCACCAGCCAAATCCTGCACCCAACTGTTATGATTCAAAGCGTCTGCGACCGTGCACTGATGACGTCTCCTAGGCACAACAGCAAAGCGGGAAGGATCTGATGCCTTCTCCATTGATCCACCTGTCGAGCAAGAAGACGTTGAACAATCTTCACAGCCAATAGTAGAATACTAATAACAAAAGCGTTATGGGTTCCCAATGCCCCTCAAGCCTGATTATTGCCTGAACTGAACGCTTATAGTGAATATGAGAAAGGCAGTAGTATTACTAGTCGAAGTGCTCCTATATATTTAGTTTGTATGTCAACGGTTCAACCTAGCAATCTGAAATCCATCTGCACTTCTACAACTCATTTATATAGTCATCTGTTGTTGTGCACGTCTATAGTATTTAATTACCATCATTCAAGGACAAGAGCTGACAACTGCCAACAATAATTAAATCGATAGGTCCAAAATGAGGAGGGATATATATATATATATCTTTCTCCATTCCAATTGATGGATGATGGACATTTAGGGAGACTACAGTACACCACAAGAACTACCATCTTTCCATTACAGAAGTTGAGCACTCCATTGCCTAATGACAGTATGTGTTCAGTTTATGATGCCAACATCCCTTCTTCTTCCAGACAACAAGCTAACTGAAGGTCTAACAGTATGACAAACTTACCTCTCTTTCCCAAAGCCACTGTTTCCCATTTTTTCTCTGGAACAAACATATCGTACTGCTTTAAGCTACAGGTCAAACTCTGACCAATGGCAATGATATGGCTCCAAAATATTAAAATTATTACAAGTGAGCAATTTAAATTTGGCTGAACTCGATTTTGGCTAAGCTTAATTTTCAACTTTATTTATGAATGCTACAAATAAAAGGAAAGCATGTCAGTGTGCAAATATAGAGCACGAAACATACATCATAATGCAAAGCGAATAAGCAGAAATACAACTGACCAATAGCCCTCTAGGGAGCGGGGCTGTTGGTGGTGGCTGCTAGGGCTGGGGAGGGGGTGCCTTAGGGAAAGGGGTGGCGCAGAGTGAAGGGGTGCAGGCGGCGTGAGAGTGGGAGAGAGTGAGAGGAGAGCCCGAGGCTATTATTTCTTGGTTCCCAATGATTACAATGTCTCTAAATTTAGTCACGTGTAGACTTGCTGCATTTGGATTCCTCTAACTCCCATCAAATCTAACGGACTCTGTTCCTATTTTGTTTATTCTTTCCTTTATTCTAAATAAGAGCAATGACGGTGGAAGTTGGGGCTGCCCCTGTTCTGCGCACAACACATATTGTCCCCCCTCCAAGGGCTGCCCTAGGTGGGCCAGGCCCTCCCCTAGGCCTGCCATTCGACGTACGACATCTCTCCCTTTTTTTTCGATCAACCCATGCGCTGAATCTTTGCCCACTCGATGCTGCCATTGGTTGGGCGCCTGCTTCCCTAAGAGGTCTCCTCAATCTGGATGTGGAGGTGCCCAAGGGTGTCATAGTCGGTGTCGTTGGAGTTGGCAGAAAACAAGAAGCAGTAATAGAGGGTGCTGATGTCATTTTGAACAGAGGCGCAGAATGTGTGCAATGTGTGCAGCATATATGGACAGTGATTCTTTAGAGCGAGGTGCAAGACTGGTGGCTAAGAACCTTGAGGAACAGGACGAGAGGACACTTAAGTATTAGGCCTTGGTGGTCCTCTAGAAAACACACTCTGGATCCACTTTGTGCTGCTGCACAAGAAGAGGACAGACCCCAAATAAATTTAGGGTGCCGTGTACTTGAGACGACATTGATGGTCGTTTTTTCTTATCATATCTAGAGTTTAAGTGGTAGACTTCGTTTTATTTGATATTACCCTTATGGGACTAGCGAACTTTGTGTGTTTTTCATCTGTTGTGTGTTTTTTCAACTGTTGTGTTTTTTACACTGTTGGTGTGGAATTATCATTTGGGTGGAGCTTGACCACATTGTTAATTTAAGGCACTGTGAAATCTTCTTCTAGGAATCCAAGCTGGTCGGAGGCTTGAATGAAGGATTATAATTCGAAGTTCACACTTCATGCCGTTGAATTCACAAATGCCCGATCTTTCTTTGTATGTTTGCAATAGAAGCTATTCTTTTCTGGATGTGAAGATAGTGAAATTCCAATTTCTGTTTCCAATTTGGCGACGATGAGGCTTTGTTCCGGCTGCATAGTTAAATTATTCTTCCTTTTTGTGCAGCAACAGCAACACCTTACCAAAAATCAGCTTTGTTCCGGCTTTATATGTCAGCATGCTTGTGTGAGAACGTTAGGAATCCTTCCATCACAGCGCCCCTCATTGCATTGCTACGAATAGGATTTATAGCTGTGGTATAAACTTATGTTTGTTATTGGTGGTATGTCTCACCTGCCTCTCTAAAAATGGATTAGCAGAGACAATTGAAAACATGGATTATGTGTACCAATTGATTGAAAAACCAACCAAAAAAAAAAGCTACCACCCACACTAGGCCATCTAGGCTCACATACCGCCCACCACGTCTTCAACTTTGCTCACTGGTGACCATGTCACCTGCGTCTGCCGAATTTTTTTTTGAAATAATATTTTTTAAAAGAATAAATGCAAATCTAAGTGTCGTTATGTAGAAGTTGCAAGTTTAGCATCCTGTCGGTAGCTGAGCGGCCGACAAGGGACCTGTTGGCAGTCTGGCGGCCGACAAGCCTACGTGACAGCCGACACCCGCGGGATCGGTGCTGATGCCGGGATCGGCGCTGGATCGGCGCTGATGCCGGGATCGGCGCTGATGACAGGCTGTCAGCGCTGATAGGAAACCTGTCGGCCATAGCATTGCTGACAAGGCCAACCGGCTACCTGCTGGCCGACTGCCATATTGGCCTCCTTTGCCATATTGGCCGCCTGAAGGCCGATAGGCTTGTCGTCTCCTCAGCGGCCGATAGGCACCCAAGCCATGAACAGTGAAGAAGCTAACAATGTAAACACTTGTGTATACAAGAAACTTTCCAAAATCATAGAAAAATAATGGTACATCTGAAAATCCTGAAACTCGTTACGTAGCTTTGCAATGTGCTTCTCTCCAATCCAAATTAAAATTACGAACCAACAAACATATTGTTTGTGATTAATTAATTCATATAAAAAATTATAGAACCAACACACATATTGTTTATGACACAAGTTTTGACGTACTTAGTATATTTTAATTTGTTTTTCTTTTGTTGATCCAAAATAAACGTACAATGGATCTAAAAAATCATCAAATTTTATAGTGGATGCTAAAATTCATCTCAACCAATTTTTCTTGGATTTAATATTATAGCCTTTTTAGTTTGAAGAACTAAATTCTTAATCAATGTTAAACAACTATATGGATCTACAAAGTTTAGTCTTTGTTCCATTGAATGTTTGATACTAATTAGAATGTCTTGTCATAGACGATGTCCCATCGATAGATAGAGAATACTGTATCTCGAATTAGTTTATATAATTCTTTAGGGGGTCATGTAGACAAACTTAATATGAGGAGGGAGTAATTTGGATGTTTTTATAATTTTTATTTTAATTTAAAATTATTAATGATATATAAAGATTAAATTAATTTAAATATTACTTATTTAGTTTAAACTTTGATGTTGTAAATTATTTTAATACTTTAGTTTATTTATTCACTGATGTAAATTATTTTATATAATTTATAATTTCATAATAAATATTTATATAAATATAAGATAGCGCTATTCTACGCTTTACGTGTACTAGAAACACAACCTATGTCAACAGGGAAGTATAATAGCCAACGGGCAGTTGGGAAGATTGTGAATGGCCAACGGTTTACGTGTTAACGACAGTTACAAGCTCTCCCGTTGGTCTTTGTATTGAATAGCCAACGGTATAAAGTATTCCCGAGTGTTAGATGTTGACCAGTCGGGCAGTGCTTTGAATAGCCAACGGTTAACATAATTCCCGAGTGTTAGATGTTGAATAGTCGGGCACTACATTAGAAGGCCGACTGGGGAAACTAATTGCCAATGGTCTTAGTAGAACTATCGGCAAATTGTTGTAATTCCCAACCGTTGGACATTTTTTCAACCATGTAGTAAGAACACTTGGCAATTGGGTGAACTATTGCCAACTGTTTCTGGTTAACTGTCGGCCTATGTACTGAATGGTCCATACCTTAATTATTTCCCAATGTGTAGTAATATGGCATGCATACAGTATTAATGCCCAAATATGATTATTTGAATCGATTTTCATATTTGCGATATATGTGGATCAAATCTCTCTCATTGGGGAAGGTTTTGTGGGGTGAGTGTAGCAATGAAAAGGATGATATATAGTAGTAGGGTAGAACGTGTATTTTATATTTCAAAATTTTACAATTGAGATTTTTGGTCAAGCTTCTATTGTATCTACAAAGCACAAGCGTGGTTGCCAACACATGATTCAATTATTTCATTTATAATGTTCCTCCTTTATAGTGCACTGGTTAAACTCATCAACACACGAAGGGTTTGAATGAAACACATGATATACAAGCTTAGCCTATAGTTCTCTCTCTATGTAGGTTCCTTCGTCAAAAATTTCTTTGACTCATGTTGAGTCTTTCTACATGTGTATGACATATATCAAGTCAAGTGGAAAGTATTATGATTGAATTCAATAGTATTAATAAGCACAAATATTTAATTGGTATCATAGTTAATCCAATCTCACGATCACAAATATAAAGTCCGATTCCACATATTGAGTCGTTTCCACGTATTGAGCCATGACTTACATATCTCGTATGTGACCTGGACTCATGACCCACACTCATTCATGTTAGAACATTTCGTATCTAGAAATGATATGAGTCTGATTCTCATATGTATTAGGGTTCCCTTGCACCGCTGCTAGATTGTTCTAAAAATAGAAATGGAATCAATTTGAAGCAATGGAATCCTACATCATAATATTAGTGCATATGGTTGATGGCTTTGTCGTTGATCCATATTTAATACAATTTTCTTTCATATAGTAGAGATTAAAACATTTATTTAACTCTATATTTTGATATTTGAATAAAATATAATTATTAACAATTTCATGATTATAAAATTCGAGTACATTATTGCTGCAATTATGAGTTTATTTCCATTATTTTTTTGATCAAAATAAATATAACACGAAGGAACCTTGCCTAAGGGTATATACTATGTAACAGCAAAAAAAAAAAAAAAATTAGAAAACGCCCCACCAAATGGTGATTCAAACCCTGGTTGATCAAAATCGTGGCGCACCTACCTACCACTATGATACAACATGCTCTTCAAAAAAATCCAATAATATATTGTTTTTATAATCATAAACACATGATCTTATCCAAAGCCCAAAATCAGGATGCTGAAACGGTGGCCCATTAGAGTTTTAGCGTTTTGGCGCTAATAGGAACCTAATCTCCCGCGGCGGCCGCCGCCACGGCATAATAATCCCGTAAATTACTCCACGTCTAGAACAAACTGCTCATCTCCACTCCCACCCTCCGATTGAATCAATCTGGGTGACCATAGGGTGTGCAGCTGGATGCCGAGGCACCCTGCACCTGCAGGACGACGAGCGAAGCACTTCCCCTTCCGTGCGTCGACATCAAGCACCTGCAGATTATAATCGGCACACAGCCGACCATCTTCTTGACAAGGTATAATTCGAATCCTTTTGCTATCATAATTTGTGCCGTGATGCTCCATGGTCAAACACCCTATTGTTGATCTTTGCATATGAGCATATCAATGATACCTCTGTTTATTAGGTTTTCAATCTGCACTTCATTGGCGTTCCATTAATTACTTGTGTTCTGAAACAGGCTCCAACTATTCAATCTGGATTGGGGTATTCAATTGCATTGTCATTGGGGTTCAGCTCATTACTGTACAATCTGCATTCATCTTTCTCCTACTATTGTTGCCTTGTCATTTGGGGTCAGTTAATTACTTGTATATAATATGGGCTGAGCGGCTGATGCTGCACTAATAATATAGGAAGTGAATTACTGTTGTAGAGTGAATTAAATAGGAAAGGTACAATCTAAGTGAAAGGAGATTTGGGTTCAATCATTGGGGTTCAGTTAAGTACTGTGCAATCTGCATTCATCTTTCTCACTGCATATTTTCTGTCTTGAATTAATTTTCTTTGCTGATCCAATCATCTTCTCTTTTAGTGTTTTAGTGTGCTAAGGTGCCGGTGATCGGGGATTGGGCGAGCAGGTGTTGGCGTGAATGAAAACACAGAGAACTTAAGGTCTCATTCTATTATTAATCTCTCTCCCTCTGTCCCTCTATGTGTGCAGTGAATTAATTTTCTTGTTGCACTACAATTGTTTTGTATGGCTGGAAAGATGATTGCTTTGACACTATCTGAACCATGCATATATGAGATTTTGTTTTCTTTCCATTAAAGAACTAGATTTTTTCCGTAAAATGTGAATTCTAATATTTGGGTAGGTATGTACCATGGGTGACGATCGTAGTTGGATGTACAATGAGCGGAAAGGTAGCCTTTTTAGTCCAGTTTGGAAAGCTGGTTTGGACACCTTTCTGGATCATGCCTTTTCATTACCTGAAGCTGCTGTAGATGGGAGATCTAAGTGTCCATGTACTAAGTGTGATTGTCGCCATAAGAGGAAAAGGGATGAAATGGAGACGCATTTGTGCCGCAATGGTTTCCAGTTGGGGTATGAGAGATGGACTAAGCATGGGGAGTCTGATGTAAATGATCAACCAGACAATGAATATGTAGATAGCTCAGATAGGATGAGTGAAATGCTACTTGATGCTATTGGTGCTGAAGGTGTCTGTCAAAGTGAGGAGCCAACACAAGCAGCAAAGGAGTTGTATGAGCTGCTAGAGGAAGTAGATAAACCACTGCATGATAAGACGTCTCACTCCTGCCTATCCATTGTGGCACGACTTATGACTATTAAAACACAATTTCATGTTTCTGAAGCCTGTTACAATGAGACAATGAATCTTATACAGGAAATTGTTGGAGATGAGGCTGCCAAAGATCTCCCTAAAAACTTTTATACCTCTCACATAGTAATTTGTGATACAAAAATCTAGAATAAGGAGAGAGTGATTACAGAAACATCTTGATTTTTAGTACTGTGCATAATGCTTTGCTTACTTAAACTTTTCACTTATGTATTTTATATTTTTATCCCAATATGATGATGACATTTAATATCAGGCACTGGGAAGTGCATCCGTATCAAGGTTCTCACAAACCCCCAACAGTAATTGGTGCTCTAGTTCGCGAGATGTATCCTGATGTTGTTGATACAATAAATGGGATGAAGCCAGTGCTAACATGGGACGATTTCAAGAACACTACCATATCAAAGGTACCAACTGATTGGAAAGTCGTGGAAGAGTTCTGGGTATGTGTTACATGTGCACAGTAACTACAGCTTACTAACTAGCATTGCTATTGTTTAAAACTTGTCTCAACTGCAACTTACTACAAATAATATGATTGGACAGTGGCGTTTCAAGTGTCTTCCAGAAGATAGAGCTGAGGCAGATGCTGTCTTGGAGTTGAAATTTAAACAGATGGTGCCTAAAATGTTGAGTGAAGAGAAGCGGGCTATCACAAATAAATTATATGAGAATGGTAATGTGCCCCAAGAAGATGTGGATGAATATGGAAATCGTTGGCCAACAAAAGAAGCACTTATATCTGCTAAACCAAAAGACTTTACAACTGATGAAGGTTGGGCTTTGCTATGCGAGCACTGGAGTACACCCAAATTTAGAATGTCATCCTTAAAGGCAAAGCAAAATCGCCTAGCTGGAGATAATAACATATACCATCGCAGTGGCTCAAGAAGCTTACCGGCAACACGCAAATGGCTGGTAAGAACCCAACTACAAAATTGTGACTTCGTAAGCTACTGTTGTACACTGTTATTATACATGTCAAAGCATACTTACACTTCAAATGTAGGCACTAAAAACTAGTGTTGACCCTGGAATTGGTGGCGCATGGCTGCATAATCATGAGTTGAATCCAGGGACAAATGATGGTAGGTTGTGCAACCAGAATGTTGCAGATAAATGGGTAAGCGACGGATTATTTAGCTGATAGCTCTTTTAGTTGTCTTGTTACTGATTCTTAGCTTTTGTATGTGTTTTTGGGAAAAGTCACAATATGAAGAAGGAATGGAAAAAAAGTATGGAAAGAATTGGAAAATTGAGCATCCTGATTTAGATGCAAGTGTCATTTATGAGTGTGCGGGTAGGATGCCACATGGTAAGCTTGGAATTGGTGATGGTGCTATTAGTGTTGCTGAGAAGGAAGCAATCAAGACAAGGAAAAGAAGTGCACAACCATATGTTTCTGCTAAAGAGAAGCGACTTGAGAGGGAAAATCTACAGTTGCGAAAAGGATATAGCACGCTTGAACATGTTGTGCGGGTAATTATCGTTGTAATAATATATATTTATAAATAAATACCTACTACTAATCATAAAGTTTAAACAGGCACTTGCTGCTAAACAAGGAATGGACTTTGATGTGTTAGCTCAGGAAATTACAGATAACTTGGTGAGTTTACCTGCTACCTCATAGAGCACTTGTTCCTACTTGTCTTAGCACTTGTTCCTACTTGTCTTTGGTACTACAGATGTATCCCTAGTTTGAGCAATTTAATTATTGCCTGCTTCTATACTGAAGGAGATAGTGCTATTAGAGATTACTAATTAGTTGGGTCACATAAGAGTAGTATAGTATTTTTTTGCTCATGTGAACTAGTCGAGTTAACACATTGGAGAGGTGTAGTTGCAACCATGGTGCATTACTGTATTATTGTGAATAACAACATGGATGCCCATATATAATATTTTTGTTTCACACACTCACAGTTCATGGAAAAGAAAAAAAGGAGATTCATTTTTTTCTCTGATCAAAATTGCAGTATGCACTAGCTAGGCTATTGTAGAGTACATCATTAGAATTGTGAAACAAGCAATCAACTTAAATATTTAGCTTCTATATATTTTCTTATTTCCATTGCTGCTCTCTGACTATATAGATGACTAATTAGTAGCTATTTGAGGGATAGTGTTCCTGACCTCAGATTTAAATTTTATTTTTTCTACTTCAATCCATTGCAAAACTGACCTTCACAGTTCAAACTAATATATGCATTACATGCAGCCTACTTCTGAGTCTGAGGTTATATTATCCAAAGAGCATGAGAAAACTATTCCGACTACATCTGAACATGTAAGTATTGTGTGTTTCACATGTATTTATGCCATACCTGAGATTATTGCAAAAATCTAAATTTTATTTATGTTGGTACATGCTTATTAAAAATAATATTATATTATATAGGATAACATTGGTGGAGCAGACTATATTGGTGAGGAAAATGAAGATGATGGTGAGGATGATGATGAAAACGAAAATGACATCTACAATTATGATGATGAAGGATACAATTCCCAAGATGAAGACCAAAATTACAACAACAATGGTGAAGACTTTTTTGATGATGATGACTTGTGGTGATGAGAAGATATCAAATGAAGTGTGTGGTAGTTTCCAGTAGTTTCTCTTATGTGAAATGAACAATAGTATCTTAGTCCAGTATTTTTATTTTAAACATGAATTATCTCCGTAGCAACCTTTACGAATGTCTAAACTGTACCTTCCTTTGGTGTGCATTGAACTTCAAACTTTGAATGCTATGCAATATTGAAGAGCTCATTATGAATATGAATTGCATATATGGAATATTTGTAATGGATCCTCCTGATCACATATTACTTATCTATGACCGTGAAAAATATCATAAGGAATATGGTGTATTATAATAAAAATAATTTCATCTCTATATTGCCGACGGTTTAATAAAAATATTAGACTGTTCTAAATTATTATAGGCGATGGGAAACTAATACCCTCACATATATATTTTACCGAGAGTGTTAGCTTCTTGACAGTTAATAAACACCGTTGCTAACATGTTTCCCAATGGGTTTAAAAAACTGTCAAGCAACAAATCCCCGACCGGGATACCCTTGGCAATTCATTCCCGACCGAAGACCAAATGGCGTGTTGACCAACTATTTGCTGAGCGTCAACCGTCGGAAACATACAGTCGGCCATATAATGACTGACTACCGGTCGGCAAAAGTAGGAATGCCCGACCATGGATGCCCGGCGGGAGGTTCCCGATGGTATACGCTCGGCAATTGCAATGTTCGACGATATAAACTAATGGCCGATGGTTTAAAAACAGTTGGCCATTCTTGCGCCTCTAGGAACAAGCAGCTAATACTGACCAGAAATACCGAATAATACTGAACCGCTTTTAGTATTAGACATCAGTAGCGTCTGTGCCCCGAAATACTGTGCGCCTATTGAATAATAATATTGAATTTCGTTCAGTATAATAGTTTGGTGTAGTATAATTATAGCACGTGTATATATAATATTATTTATTACTTAATTATTTAATATTTATGGTGAGGCAAGCCGATTCATGATGATGGCACGTCCCATCACTCACTTCAAGCAATAATATTTTTTTAAATATGATTCAACAGTGCATCATGGCTATCTTTTCCAGACATGGTATGGTCGATGGGAGCGCTACATTTTTTAAACCTCAGCAGTTTGATTTTTCCCAAGCCAACCCATTCACATCCCTGGCTGCTCGCTGTGTTGGCAGAAGATGGATAGGCCCATTCACTTCCCAAGCCAACCCATTCACCTCAGCAGATGGCCTACATGTACCTATCGGCCCTTCAGCGGCCGACCTTTCAGCGGCCGACATGCCCCTATCGGCCCACAAACAGCCGATAGGTCTGTCGGGCCGACAAGTGCCCACTGGCCTGTCGAGACGGGCCTAGTCAGCAGGCCAATCGGCTACTGGGCTGCCGATTGGGCCCTGTCGGCTATCCAACTGCCGATAGGTCTCTTGTCGGTTTTCCAGAGGCCGACAGGTTGCTAGATTTGCAATTTCTTACAACCAGATGATAGATTTGTAATTAATCCTTAAAAATTATTATTTTAAAAAAATTCTGCGTCTGCCCACTACCAAGCATGCACCGATGCACGTGGTTTTGCGCGCCGCCCACTGCTACTTAATGTGTCGCCTTGATGTAGTTTTTTTAGACGGATAGAAAGAAGACTCAGCTCTACAAATCTGATTTCTTTGGGTGAAGCTAGTTTTATCTACCACATCAAGAAATAAGGTCATTTTTGGAGTCAGTTGGCATCCTCTGTCTTGAGTATTATGTGTAATGGAAAAACACGAAGAGCACTGCTGATGGAAATGAGAGGTATCACGGAACCAAAAAGTACCAAATAGACAGACAGAGCCGATGCCATGAATGGTAGAGCCACCCAACGGTTGAAAATTCTTTGAAAACTGTATTCACAGTTACACCATGCATACATGATGTGGATCTCTGACACGTGTCGCACTTCATGATCCAAAACTGCACCAAGGAGAGGACTGCCGCCTGGTAGAAACTCGGCTTTAGCCAGGATCCTTCACGTGGCTAATTTAGTTCTCTAGGCCATGCGAAGGCCAACACGTGTCGGGCATCCATCCCATTTATATATACTATAGTGCAACTGTGCAGTTTCCATGGGATTTGCTTCCCACCCAACACTCAGCAGCCAGGCCCACACGGCACCAATTAATAAAAAGCCAATTTTTCTAGGCTTCTATAGGCACCTCCAGGGATGATTTTCTTGGCAAAAAGATGTGTAGTACCACAAAACAGAATATATCCTAGAAGCAAACAATGAAAACCGCCATGGAAATTATTCTTGGTAGACAACCCCAGAGGATGGGCCACAAAGGGTAGACAGCAAGGGAAATTTTATAGCCTGGACGCTTCTGAAATATTTTAATGTAGTAGTTTTCCTTCCTGCTGGTTTCTTGGATTAGTTCATCTTTGTAACTCTGCATATAATGTGGCATAGTAATAATTGATTTTTTGATTTATGATTCCAATATAGTTGTTTAACAATCAATTTTTATGAGTTCAATTCATAAAGGAGAAGATACTTTAACAGGAAAAAATCACAATCTTAGTGCCCAATGTAAAGAAATGTGCTACAATTCTTTTGCAGAATAAATGTAGCAGTATGACATGATTCTTTTCTGACCATTATGTACCAATGAACCCTTTGTTCTAAGGCACGTCAAATTATCACAGATAGAGAACTTTAACACTTTCTTGAGCATGCTTTTGTGTAATGGAAAAATCCAGGCAGCATGACCATACAAATGACAGGTATCTGGGAACCAAATTGGACTGACTTTTCGTGGCAAAGTTTGCCTAAAATGACCGCGAGAGGCACTGGATGGTGTCCACAAGCTCATTACAGATGAGTATCTCGTGCCTGGTGGTGAATGTCATACGTTGGATACATATCACCCCTTGGTCAGCAGGTTGAGCAGCAGCTTCGACATATTATGTGCAGCATCGGTATGCAAAATGCAGAGCAAGCCACTACTAAAGCCCTGCCGAAAATGCAGAGGAAGCCACTACTAAAGCCCTGCTGGGCTATATGCTAGGTGGGTGTTAGCGCTTAGTTTGATACGGGTTGATCCGTTTCTCTCCATATTGTGGCGGTATCTGTTTTGGCCATGTTGTGTGGGCCATGGAAGTGCCTCACTTCAGTCAGTCCACTCCAAAATAGAAGTTATTTTTAGAAATGTCGCTATTTTGTAGTAGAACCTGCTCTACCTAGAACCACCTCTAGGAATGGTTCTAGGAATACATTTTTATAGGAGGTTCATAATTTTAGACGCCTCTATAAATTCACATTAGAGGTGACTAGATCTAGAACTGCCTCTATAAATTCATATTTTCAAGGTTTCCTGGATCCAAAGTCGTCTTTAAAAATAGGTGCATCACAGTAGAATTCATAACACTACTAGAGAAAAGACTTTCGATCCAAGTACATTAATCCCAGCTAAAATTGCACTCGGGACTAAAGAAAGATTTAATCCCAGTTTGGTTTCATGAACCGGGACTAAATCCAATCCCCAACGCTTATGGCAGCATCCATTACAGGTTGAGGGAACTTTAGTCCCGAAAAAAAGCCTACAAGAAGTTAACCCGGAACTGATTTATTTTTGTTAGAACAAACCAAGTTTGTGAATCCAACTGGGACTAAAGGTTTACCTTTAATCCAGGTTTGTGGTTAGAACCGGGACTAAAAGGTTTAGTCCCGGTTTTAATCTCAAACTGGGACTAATACTTGGTCTCTAGTCCATGTTGTAATAACAAACTGGAACTAAAAGTTCCTGGCATATGCTCCACCTTTCTTCAAGGCAACTGTTGAATTACTGAATTTTTGTTTAAAGTTTATGAATTTTAAAGACCGGCAGGTCGCAGCTGAAATTTGGGGCACTAGATCTCTAATAAAGAAGTGTTGAGTAGAAAAGTTGTAGGGAACAACATTATATGCAACTTTTGTATAGGCCACTCCTTTATTTGTCAGAGTTTGTGAGTTTGGAGGATTAAATTTCAAGTTTTGAGCAAGTTTTGTGCGGTAAATAGTTTTAAATTTGGCTCTAATAAAAAAGTTTTGAATAGCAAAGGAGGGAGCAACAAGATTTATAACTTTTGTCTTGGTCACTCCTTCATTTGAGACTTTCAGGGTACATTATGATCATCTAGTGCTAATCCTTCACATTGTCACTTAGACTCTGTGAGAGATGTGCTCACTTATGAACCATCTATCATGCCACAATATTGAAATCATTCCATTATTTTTTGTGGATCTTTGGTGGTCAAAACATGTCACTACACAAAAATTTGGGATTTTCTGACCAACTGTTGAATTACTGAATTTTTTAAAATTTTATAAATTTTAAAGCCCAACAGGCCACAACTGAAATTTTGAGCACTAGATGATCTCTAATGAAGAAGTGCTGAGTAGAAAGTTGTAGGGAATAACATTATGTGCAACTTTTGCATAGGCCACTCCTTCATTTGGTAGAGTTTGTGACTTTGGAGGATTGAATTTCAAGTTTTAAGCAAGTTTTATGTAGTAAATGGTTTTAAATTTTGCTCTAATGAAAATTTTTGAATAGAAAACATGGAGGGAGCAACAAGATTTATAACTTTTGTCTTGGTCACTCCTTCATTTGAGGCTTTTAGGGTACATTATGCTCATCTAGTGCTAATCCTTCACATTGTCACTTAAACTCTGTAAGAGATATGCCCACTTGTTGACTCCAATAGAAAAAACAATAATATCTTAAAGGTGTCTGAAAATCCTAAAATTTTGCATGAGATCATAATATTGTTGTGTTATCTTGCCCTAAAATTTTCAAATCATATTAACAAAGTTGGACTATACATTCTTCACAAATGGATAGATCTCTTATATAGTTACATAACTATGTGAGAGATATATCTATTTGTGAACAATGATAGTGCCACTTTGTTTAAATCATATGATTTTTTAATGGAAAGATTATACACCAAAATCATATTGTAATGCAACTTTGTAGAATTTTCTAACAAAGTTTAGATATTATTATAACTAGTAGGTACCCCCGTGTGAAGCACGGGGCAAGAGGCCAGAGATATAGCATATTATTATATGATTATACATGGAAGCAAAAGATTCATAAAATTAGTTACGATAATGTTGGAGCTGGATACAGAGACTCATGTTTTGATGGTGTAAAGAAATTTCATTGTTTGACAGAGTTGTTCACCTGGCAAGTGAACCACCATTAGCAATTATATATAGAGGTCTTAAAACATCAAACATTCCCTGAGCAGAGAAGTTTTTAACATGTAAAAGGACTTGGCCTCCTTTGTGGAACTAATATGCATTGTTTCATACCAAAGGGAAAGAAAGAAGAAATCTCAAATTGCAGTTGGACAGCAATGCTCTAGGTGCATTACCTGCTGAGATGCAGTCCATAAGAAAGCTAAATGAGTAAAATATTGCAAAAGAGCGCAACTAACTAAAGGATGTCACAAAACATTGTTGCTAACAGTCTCTCTGTATACATCAGTTTCATTCCTGTCCTTGAGTATGGGCCTGAACAACGTAATTGGAATCTGAAATGATCAAGGTTATAAACAAAGTGTTCAAATTAGTAACTTTTGCCATTGAAAGCAATCCATCTAAAACCTGAACAATGCCAATGAAGATAGTTCCAAGTTTTCCAAGAAATCCTGAAGATTTGATAAAAACAAAATATTCATAAAGTACTGCAAAACTGTTGATATAGGTTGTGTGGAAGGCAAGGACATTTACATGCACCTATGCATAAAAGGCACCTATGCGTAAAAGGTTAGCAGTAATGTAACTGATAAATAATCTGAAAAGTTCCAATATGATGTAATTCCATATTGAGCAACAGAAAGTGTTGCGTATTATAAAAGTATGTAGTTGAATAAATGATTCCATACAATAACTAAATATATATTTTTGTTAGAAATAGGCCCTGAAGCCTGGCCTTTTATTTGGAAAGCTAAACTGAATGATAAACCTCAAAGATGGACATAAGAAAGTGGAGGTATATGCATGCTCAGTAGACCAAAAGAAATAATAAGATCCAAAATAGAATGATACAGAGCCAAAGGCACACATAAAGAGAACATATTTTTTCTTCTTGATAGGTCTGTATAGTGATTAATTAAATGTAGAAAGGCAATGTGCTACACATACCAGCAGACATATAACCACAGAGGGGAACATATACACCATGTAGGTCTATACTTTGATACTTTTGCTGACATTTGAGGAAACGGCAGGAGAACTAATCATTTCCTAGTGTTTTCCATTGAGGCCACGAACAATGGTTTGAACATGCATACATCCGGAAACTGGGAACAAAGAAATTAACTTTAGAAATTGAGAGTGTGTAAATATTAATTCTAGGGAAAGAAAAGATAATGACAGCGAGGGTACTTTCTGTTTTTGCTTTAGAATGGGCTCCAAATTTATAAACTAACATTTTCGAAAGCCTGAAGATCAGTTCGAAATAAAAGGAGAAGATTTAATTACTTACTCTGAATTTGGGCAAACAAAGCAAAGTTTACGTACTGTTTGCAGAAAGGATTTGCTGACATGAAACCTGCACTCAAGTTGTTGCAACTGAATCGTTCATGATTTGTATGAAGACGATCAGCATATTGTGTTTTGATTTTTTACAGAAAAATCAGTAAGGAAAACAATGATTACTGAATGTATTTACCTTGGGTGTTGATGGTGCTTTTACTGAATTCTGAGTGACCACAGGTTCTTCATGGCCCGTGTTTTCCTTTGTGAATGTCTGCATTTTTTTATGACAGAGATATGAGATTGCTTGGGGAAAATATCATCTTGGAGTGGGAGTAGAGGTTAGGCAACACGACTGTACCCATGGAACTTTTTATTGGGAAGAAGGGATAGCAAAGATGCAAACTGGATATGGGAAAAAAAACAGAGAAGACCAAGCAACCTGCGGTTGGGGATCCTCTGCAGTTGCCATGCGAGGGGGAGGATGGAGGCATTGGAGTTGCTGCTGCAGTGTTGGCGAGAGCGAGTTGCGGCGCGAGGGAGGTGCCCGCAGGCGGCCGGCGCTGCTGCACTTCGGCAGTTCGCGCTGCAGCTTGGGGGTTCGGGGTGCAGGGCCACGTCGCGCCGCCGCCGCAGGAGGGCACAGGCGGGGCTGCGCTGCTGTGGTGCCGCGCCAGCAGGAAGGGGCGGAGGTGCTGAGGAAGAGGGGTGAGGACGGGCATGCCTCGGGTGCCATCGTTGGCGTGCCTGTGGCGGCGGCGCTGCTATGCGCAGGAGTGCATTGGGAGAGGGATGAAGACGCTTCGCATCGTAGAGATCGACAGTTCTAGACGGTGGATGCATGGACGGTGACATTCGTCAGACGGTGGATCAGATGGTTGAGATGGTTGGACTGTTGCCAGAACAGGAATCTGTGAGGAAGAGAGTGGTATACGAAAATAAGAGTATAGGTTAGATTCTCTTATGGTAATTTGGAGATAGAACTCTAAATTATCCATAGCAAACCAACGATATTTTTGTGTAACTCCAAGATATAGGCTAAATTGAAATGTATGAGAAAAATTATGTTTTTATGAATTTTTTGAATCTTTTTGGAGGTACGGACAATTCAATTTAGAATTATTTTAAATGAACACACAAAATTCATTTAAACTATAGAAAATAGAAATCTATTCAAAAAATTTTAAAATACCTCCACAACAACTTATATATTACAGTGTCTTACACTTGAAAAATATATTTGGTCATACAAGATAGTTTTTGCTTGTTACTTTAGAAGGAATTCTTACTAATTTAAAAATTAGACAAAACAATTAACTACGTATATAATTGACATCTCACAATATCCGATCTAAAAAATGAAGCCCATACGACGGATGCAGCCCACTTCAGCCTATCTCGAAGCATGTTCGTTCGTTGTCATCGGATGAACCTTGGACGGCTAAGATATGCCAGGCCCATTACAAACCTAGCTGTGCGCCCTCGTCTCCCTCAACCACCTCGCAGATGCCGCCGCTGCCCCGGCCACTCATCTCTCCCTCGGTTCCAACATCCAAATCCTTCATGTCCTAACTCCCGGCAATGCCAATTGCCACCACCTATCCAAACGACGCGAGCTTGCAGGGGCAAGCCCCTACAGTGGCGCTGGCGCGTGCTGGTCAGGGGCGAGCCCCTCTTGTGGCGCGCGGGCAGGGCATGGCCCCTCCGGCGGTGCCACGACAGGGAGCAGCGGTCCCTTTGGCGGCGGAAGCCCTAGCCCTAGCACCGACCCCACCGCCACACCAGCCATGGCACTGGCCTCTCGCCTCATCTCGTGCTCCCGTCAGGTTCGTTCGCTCGCCCCTCGGTCTCCCTCTGCATCGTGCCCTGGGGAACCCTAGTCTCTTGCTAGATCTGATCCAGTGACATCTTGCTTGTCTCGCACGGAGTGTGGAAGGAATTTCTCTATTAGAAAAGGTGATTCTTTAGTTCATTTCTCACTAGATTGGGAATTGAAGGGGGCAGGAAGTGGAGACGATGCAGTCTCTTGGTTACAACAGCTGCAGATCCTTTCTACCCGAATGCAAATTTTCATTTAGATCATATGAGACGCCATGGTGCCAATGCGGACAATCTTTCATTGATACCTGTATTAGTCTGATGCGTGTTGGAATTGGCAAGAAGACAATGATTGCACAGGGTATCATTAATCCTAGGTGCATAGGGTATCATTAATCCTAGGTGTTGTTACAGTCAGATTATTGTTGTGCATCATGAAATTAGCATGAGACTAAAGCATTTTTTTCCCTGAGAATGTGCCCATCCTTTTTTCCCCTATGTTTGCGTTACTCAGTTTATTTTGTTAATGCTGCTGGAGCTATATTTGGTTCATGCGGCTTTTGGGATATAGATTATTATAAGATCATCCATAATACAGATTACCATAATCCCATTGGGATCCAAAAAGGCCCTTACTTAGTCTGTCATGTACAATTTTTCTTTATTAATTATGTATACCAAACAATGATTGGAATACTGCTTTTTATGTGTTACAGTACTTTTGGAGTTTAATTTTTTCCTAACTTCACTCTTTGATGTTATCAAGATCTCCTGAAAGGCGTATTTTGCATCTAGTTTTTCATGCTACTGACCAGTACCTTGTTAGTAACAAATGTTTCCTATTGTCTTGTTAGTTTTTTACCTACGTGTTGTTTCGCCTAAGGTACTAGACATCTGTTACCTGATCAAATCAGATACTACATTGAGAATTCCACCTCTTTTTGAGTTTACCCATGTATATTATTCAGCTTGCTTTGCTTACTCACTAGTTAACAAATCAATGGTGCAATATTGAACAGTTGGATGCATTTATTTGGTCATTTCATTAATCTGCCTACCTGCTGCTGCATTTTAAGTTTGTATATTAGTTTAAGCCAAAATGTAACTGGTATCAAGGCAAACAAAATTAGGCACTGTTGTTTGGTTAATCTGTAGATAATAGTGCTGATATTTGGTTGACTGTTGACGGCTACTATTGTATTAATTCAACCGTCAACTAGCCATGAAAAGGATGCAAATGTGATCACCGAAGTAGACATAGGGTTTACACTGACCGAATTCCACGAGTTTTGGTGTTTCACTATTTATGCAGGCATAAACCGGAAAAGGCGCAAACATACAAGCTTATCGGAAGAAGGAAACGGAAAACGGACTCCACGGCTACACAGGAAAGTTCCAGAAGAGACGAGAAGGCACCACGCCGAGCCGGGGGCCCGGAGGCCACCAGGTGGGACCGGCCGGTCCCACCCCAGACCGGCCGGTCTGGCCTGGGCCCCCGGTCGGGTCCCGGTTCGCCCGGTTCGCTCCACCGCCTTTGAAGATAGATCCTAGCCGCCCGTCAATATCGGTTTGATCCGATGGCTCACGATTATCGCCCAGGGCTATAAAAGGAGAGGCACCCTCCTGGGGAGGAGCCCCCATTCACTCAGTCCATTTGAAGTCCGATCATCAGCCAGGAACCCTAATCAGAGCTCCTTAGCTAGGGCCTAGATAGCTAGACTAGAACTAGAGGGAGGCAAGCGCAGGCTTGAATTCCGGAGCCATCAAGAGCTTGGATTTGGTATAGTTCTTACCTCCTCTCGCTTTTGTTCTCTTTCATTGTATAGTTATATGATTGCTACAACTGAATTGATGAATTCTTATTTACTTGTATTCATAGTTATCTTGTTCTTTGTCTATTGTGGTTATATGCTTAGTATAGCTAGATTAACATTACGTTTATCCATAGGTTCGTATAGCACTCATCTAATTGATCGTTGGGTGAGTGATAAACATTGTGTAAGCGTGGTGCTTATATGTTGTTTATCTACGAATGCACCCTATAGGCTGGGTTTGGTAGATCACGGGTGTGACATTCCTGTTGAGTCCTATGTAATCCGAACCCCGTTTATAGGCACGGAAGGGTGTGCTATGTTCTCAAACTTCCCTAGTATGTCCACTATGAATAAATATAATGCTAACCTTAGCCATGACTACTAGGTGTATTGCACTAACCATAATATGCATTGACATATAGCTAGGAATAACCCAGGAATATCTCTTGATGTTCTACTAGCAACCCTAATGATATAGCTAAGAGTCTCTATCTATTTATGCTGATGATTATATACTTATCTTATCAATTATCTTGTGACTTACCCCTACATTGAGTAGCGAGGACATGATTATGCCTATTCGTTACAATTTAGGTCAACTCACTACCTTTACACAGCCATGTAGACCTTCCTTTGGGAAAATATAAATGACAACCCGTAATACTCCGGGTAAAATGCTACAATGGTATTTGATCTGTGCGCTTGCGGATACATTTCTTTATTCTAGATGGTGGCATGATTTAATACCACACCCCTTGGTGTTATGCTGGGGATGACAACTTGGCATTCTAGTGGCGGTGCGCTACTCTAGCATTTTTGGCGCCGTTATTAGAGATAACATTAAGAGATGTCAACATTGACAGAGGTGAACTTTTTTGTGTCTAAAGTCATTTTAAAAATTTGACAGAACAAAAACAATGGCCGATGAAGTCTAGAATTAATAAAGCGGACAACCATGGAGAAAGCATTCCCATGCCCCATCAGAGAGCACAACAATTGCTGGTATGATGATAATTGTTACTTATAACTTTTAAATGACAAAGTGATGATAGAACCACTAAAAGTCAATGTGATTATTGCAATTGTGCCTACAAATTAGTGTTGTTTCTTTTATCTTGTAATGATACCTAAGGCAAGAACATAGTATTGTGCTTCACATAGATATAGATGGTCCAGATTTCAAAGATTATGTGACTTCATTTCATGGTCTTGTAGGAAAATAAATTTGGACCTGAGAAGGCTACCACTTTGAACATGCATGTATGCTGTAATGAAGTCTGGATTCAAAAAATAGTGGAGGAAGCACTCCCATTCCCAACAGCGGAGCACAAAACCATTTTGTATGTACTTCACTCAGTATATCTATGCTGGTTGTATTTCTATGTGAGCCTAACTGACTTCATACATGTTTGACTCTGGTATTTTGTTTTAGGATAATGATGATAATGTGGTTGATATCAGCAATCAATGGATGGGAGTTGTACTAAGTAGAGTTCAGATCTGTTTGGGTACTAGGACTTATGATAGTTAGTTATGACTGAGATACTATTTCCTTTCAGTGTAATGGTTGAACACCTCATTTGTTTGGAGTGCTATTGAAGCGAACCGAGATTTCAAAACTTGAAATCCCGACTCTCTTGCCCCTTTGTGATAGTCCCAGGATATCTCGGCTATCACGGGCATCCACTTTTCAGATGATTACAAAGTCATACAACATCAGAGTACAAAAATAAGCCTAATACAATAATCTAAGTACAAGCCCACTGGGCTAAAACAAAACAAAACACCGATAAACTACTCGTAGCAGCAAAGCATGATGAACATCCAATCCACAGGCATCCTTGAGAGTAGATCACAAACCAACTACTAATCTCAACACCACTGCAAGTCAAGGAAAAGCGCACACCACCGATGATGTGTGCGGGCCATGGTCAACACCGAATGAGCTTTGGTGGAAAATAGAAAATAAAGGGATCTGGTGATCCTAATAGTTTGGCTGTAGTTTGCATCCTAGCGCATGTGAAAAAGCATCAAAAGTATAATATATAAGTCTCCAATAATCCCAAACCACACTCATTCTCACCATCCACTCATCATCACAGCTCACCTCTCATCACACAACATCCCTCACATCACCCTCATACTCTCGGTCTAAGCGGACGAGGCAGCCTCCGCACGCCCCCTCGTCTCAACGGCCTCAAGCCGGACCTAGCTTCGGGGGAGAGAAGCAAAGCACAAGAGAAGACTAGCGGGATGAAACAGTTCACAGGGGTGATCATGACCGAGATCGCGGCTATACGTATAGTTTTAACTCTGCAGAGTGTGTACACTGTACCCAACAGGAACGCCATCATCGACCTTGGCCGTGGTCTAAGCGAACACCGCTCAAGAACTAGCGCATTCCTTACCAGCCTGCCCCCAAAGTGGAGTAGCACACGGCGCAACGCATACCCTTGGGATCGTGATTAGGGTAGCCGGAACAACCATCGGCATCCTTCTCACTTTGTGCTCTAGGGCAAAACCCCGTGCACCTCTGCTCCAACAGGGCGGCTTAGTCCGCACTAGCCCAACAGAACGGGCCCCGCCCATTTCAGGGCCTGCGGCGTGCACGTTTGACATAGTCCCGTGTTCCAGGCATGCAACCCACGACGGTCCTTAGTTGGCCAAAGCAAGCACCTTCTACCAATCACACGTGGCTCACCTCTCTTAGGTAGCCACCTCCACCACGCCTAGTCCAACACCACAACCCAATATCACCACACAAACCAGATACGGGGCACTCCATGCCCCTAGGGCACCCCTCCGGGTAAGACCACCTCTCACTCTGGCCGATATCTCCAAGAAACAGGGGTCAAGACAAGAAATATCTCCGAACTCCTCATATCACCACCACCCATGCGGGATTCAACGCTCCCGACGCGCTCACATGCCATCTATCTCAGGGGATGTCCCAAGGACATCCCCAATCACCAACCCCAATCACCGATATTCCATCACACATCACATAACAAGGTATATATGTAATTATGATGGAAGTAAATGCAAGCAAGCAGACAGGCATATAAATAAGTGGCGAGCGCAAGGCTGGGTAGTCAGGGTGAAGAGGTTTCAAACAAGGCAATCAAGGCTCAGGCAATAGCATGCATCACATATACTAGCAAGGAATAAAAGTAAAGCGCTAGCATTTCTAATTGCAATGCCTAATAGGATTCTCTAAATAAAGGTGCTGCCATGACACCTGCGATGTCGAGGAAGTAGTGGTTCGTGTCTCTGGAAGTCGAGGTCGTCGACCATCAGGATCCATCCCCTCCGTGTGCGTTGCCGGGTCCATCCGAGTTCGACTCGTCGCTACGCAAAAATAAAAGTCGAACGCGACTCGCAATAAGAACCAATAAAAACTACATTAAGAATTTACTTAAATAAGAAAACCAATTGCACTAGGAGGTAGAGGAGGATTTTAGAAAAATTATGAAACTGGTTTCATAATTTTTGGAGCAAGGATGAATTTGTGGCGAATTTCAAAAGTTGGAGAGGATTGCTGAAATTGGCTACAAGAAAAAGGGCAGGGATCGGATGGCTGCCTTTGCTGTTGCTGGCCCAACAGCAAGAGGAGAGGAGGGCCGAGCTGGGCTGCTTGGCCAGCTTTGGGCTGGGCCCTGGCGCTGTGAGCTTCGTGTCCCTACCTGCTAGGAAGGCAGACAGGAAGCGGAGTGCTTGTCAGGTGCTCGACGGGGTGCCAACAAGGCTGTGTGCTCCCCGAAGGGTCCTTGGCGCGTGCTGTGCCGTGCGGGTGGTAGCATGGAGAGGCCGTAGGGCCAAGCAGCTGGATGGAGTAGACAAGGCAGCGGCGGACGTCGTGGCGGCGCTGGTTGAACGGGGCCGCAAATTTCACAGCGTCGCCGTGCCGTGCGAGTGCGTGCGGTCCAGGAGATGTGGCGGCCGCGAGTGGCGCGGCGCCGTGGTGACCGTAGCCGTGCCTGTGAACGCCGAGCTGTGGCGAGCCGCGCTAGCGTGAGTGGTGCGCGAACTGGTGGTGTGTCACGCGAGGTCTCGGGTGACCTTGGTGAAGCGGCTCGAAGGCCGGGCAGCAGGCATGGAAGGCAAAAGGCGTGAACTTGAACTCGAGCCAGCTCATGTGCGTGCTCCTTATGTGTACCTACCGTGTAGTGCATGCTGGTGCCTTGCCGGACGACGGCCATGGATGAGACCGGCACGGCATGTATTCTGAAAGGAGGCTCGTCGGCACGAAGGCCGGGCATGCAGTGCAGCAAGGCATCAAGTAAGGCAGAGACTTTGGGGATTGGGTGCTCACCAACGGGTAGAGGCAGAACGCGAAAGGCCGGGGTCGTGGGCGCCGCGGCGTGCACGGGTGTGTCCACGACGTCGTCGGTGCGCAGCTGGGAGGTCACCGGCTTGCAGCTCCGCGGAACGTTAACGGCACGACGACTGGCTGACACGTACAGTGGCGGCCTCAAGCTGCAACACCGGGAACAGAGAAACGACGAGACGGCCTGGTGAAGAACAGAACGGCACCAAGGCCCACTCTTGGCATGGACGATCACAAGGAGAAAAAGGTGCAGACTTGGGCTTGGGGGGAGGCTCACCGACGAAACGGGAGGTTGCAGAACGTGTAGCTGAGCCGTGGCGAGGACGAAGGACGGAGCGGCGTCACGGCGTCGCGGACAGCGAGGCCGAGAGCGGTTCCGCCGTTGGCGTCGTGTTCCGGGGTTCTGGTTGCTGGTCCGAGGGCGCGGGGTCGGCGTCGCGGTGGCGCGGCGTGGACGACGAGCGGGCTCCGGACGAGGTTGTGCCGCTGGTTGGCGACTGGTCCGGTGCTGGTGTTGTCAGGCCTCGGTGTGTGGGTAGGCTCGTGCTGCGGGCAGGACGGGGCCGTCGTGGTGAAGGCGCGAGTCGTCGCGACGCGCGGCGATGGGGCGACGGCGCGGCTCGACGGGGACGGAAAGGCGGTGGCTTGGCGGGTCCGGACGACGCGCGCGCACGACGGGCTCGTCGTTGCGGGAAACCGCTGCTGAGGCGACGAACGTCGCGGCGTCGAGATGTCGACGGCGGCGCTGCACGGCACGGGGCGGCCTGGCGTCAGGACGTCGCAGCCGGCGGAGACGAGGCAGGGAACGCCGGCGGCGCTCGACGTGCACGAGTGGTGGACTCGGCCACGGAAGCGTTGGCGCGGCGTTGGAGCAGGTTCTTAGCTCCGCGGCGACGGCGGCGGCGTGGTACCGCCGCGGCCACCGCGAACGCCGCGGCGAGGCTGCATGGCACGGCGTCGGGTGGCGCAGTCGACGCGGAGGCCGTGCGCGGCGCTGCTAGCTACCGGCAGCGAGCATCACAACCGGGCCGGAGAGCATCGCGGCGCGGACGCAGAGAGGCAAGGAAGAGGAGGGGCTTCGGGTCGAGGAGACAGGGAGCAGTGGCGGCGGACTGGGGAGAGGGCGAGCGCGAGGCCACTGCGCTCGGCTTTATATAGCTGGAGCAGCTAGGGCTCCGAGAGGGCAGGCGATGGGATGGGCGGCGGCGATCTCCGGCGTCCGTGCCACGGGACACGCGGCGCCCATCCGTGGTACGGGGCAGGTGGCCGGCTGTGGCGGAGACGGAGAGCAGCGTCTCGGGCTTGTACGGAGAAAGGAGGAGACGGAGAGCTACGACAGAAAAGCGACGGCGTCGCTCGGCTCTTTCTCCCGCTCCCACTGACGTGTGGCCCAGAGAACGGCGCTCCCATCCTCTGCGTTGAACCCACGCGGAAGGAGGCAGTGAGGCTGGCCGGTGGGACCCGCGCTGCACAGAGGCATGCAACGGCGGCGGCTTCCGAGTGCGTGCGATGTACGCGGAGAGGCAGAGGGCAGGCGTCCTGCTGCTGGTGGCTTTCGTGGGCTGGGCTGAACGGTCGAAGGATGGAGAAGGAGAGCCGCGCTTGCTGTTGCGGCCTAGCACTGGGCCTGGGCTACGGTAGCTGCTGCTTGGTTTGCTTGTTTAGCAAAGCAGATCACGACGGTACAAGGAAGGGGGCTGCTTGACTAATCAGTGCTTCACGTAATCAAAGGAACGGGCACAGTGGCATGCACGCTCATGAAGCTTGCTGGCTTGCCCAACTAGCAACCAGAAAGCTAACTCACACATGCATACACACTATACGCCTGCGTCAGTTTATTAGCAAGCACTTTGAGATAGATGGGAGGAGATTAAAGTTGGAAGGGAGAGGGACTACCTCCAAGCACGAAGCAAAGAACCAAATCACACATGCACCTATATTACATGTGATGCACAAATTAATTTATAAACTAAATTTGAAAGGAAAAGAGGGGTTAGGGATTTATTTTAGGAAATAATAAATCAAGTGTAGGCTTGCACGTTGAATTCGAGTGTGGCTCGAATTCAACCAAGGTTTTAAATTTTATCCAAAAATTTATTTTATTTCAAAACATCACTCGTCACATCGGTGATCAGTCTCCGTGACAAGTGGTTCATTGCAAAAAGTTTTGAAACTCAGTTTTGAAATTGGGGCGGGAAGGAAAACATTTGACTTAAATTTGACCTAGAATTTACATGCAGCACACATTCAAACAAAAATTTTAAAAAGTCAGGATTTTTATTACATTGAAAATTGCGGAATGTTACAGTCCTCCCCCCTTACAGAAATCTCGTCCCGAGATTTAAAGTGATGCTCAGTCGGTGAAGAGGTGCGGGTGCTGCTTCCGAAGCTCTTCTTCTTTCTCCCAAGTTGCTTCTCTTTCAGTGTGGTTGCTCCATAGGACCTTGCAGAAAGGGATGGTCGTTCTTCTGGTCTCCTTGACAGCTCGATCCAGAATCTTCACGGGGTGCTCGAGGTACTCGAGAGTGTCTTGGAGATCTAGGGCTTCTATGTGGACTTCTTCTTCCGGAACTCTCAGACACTTCCTCAGCTGTGAGACATGGAACACAGGGTGTACACCAGCTAGGTTGGTTGGCAGCTCCAACTTGTAAGCAAGCTTCCCAATTCTCTTCAAGATCTTGTAGGGGCCTACGAAGCGAGGTGCTAGCTTTCCTTTGACATGAAACCTCACGGTGCCTCTGAGAGGTGACACCTTGAGATACACGTAGTCTCCAACTCTGAAACTAAGATCTCTCCTTCTCTTGTCAGCATAGCTCTTCTGTCGGGTCTGAGCTATCTTCAGGTTCTCTCTAACCTTGGCCACTTGTTCTTCAGCATCTTTTATTGTTGCTGGCCCAAAGAACTGTCGTTCTCCAACTTCTGACCACATGAGCGGGGTGGTGCACTTTCTACCGTACAAAGCTTCAAACGGAGACATCTTCAAGCTGGCTTGGTAGCTATTGTTGTAGGAGAACTCGGCGAAGGATAGGCTTTTCTCCCAATCAGATCCATATGTCAACACACAAGCTCTAAGCAGGTCTTCGAGAATCTGATTCACCCTTTCAGTCTGACCATCAGTCTGTGGGTGGAAAGCCGTGCTATAATCTAGAGTGGTGCCCATTGCTTCATGAAAGCTCTTCCAGAACTTAGATGTGAACTGCGGTCCTCTATCTGACACAATGGACTTCGGAGCTCCATGCAGACGAAGAATGTGGTCAATGTACAAATCTGCAAGCTTATCTGTGGTGTAAGAGGCCTTCACTGGGATGAAATGAGCCACTTTGGTCAAGCGATCAACGATGACCCATATCGAATCGCTTCCTTTTCTCGAGAGCGAGGTAAGCCGACTATGAAGTCCATGCTGATATCTTCCCATTTCCACACGGGAATGTCTAGGGGCTTAAGCAATCCTGCAGGTCTCTGATGCTCTGCTTTCACTCTTTGGCATGTATCACATCTAGCCACATAGGCTGCAATATCGACTTCATGTCCTTCCACCAAAATCTATCCCGAAGATCACAATACATCTTTGTGCAACCGGGGTGAATGGAATACCGAGAGTTATGTGCTTCCGATAGGATGGTTTCCCGGATCGATCATCTTGTGGAACACACAATCGATTCTCCAACCACATGGTCCCTTGTGCATCAATTCGGTAGTTCTCGGAGTTTTCCTTCTTTCATCAAACTTTTGATCTTTCGGATTTCCTTGCATGAATTCTCGAGCTTCTCTAATCTTGTCTTCTAGGGTGTACGTGACTTGGAGAGTATGGAGATGACTTCCGTCACAAGGTTCAAGCCTCAGTTTCTCAAACTCTTCATGCAACTCAGGCCATCGCTCTTTGGAAACTAAGCTGTTGCAATAGCTCTTTCTGCTCAAGGCATCCGCCACAACATTAGCTTTTCCCGGATGGTAGTGAATCTCTAGATCATAATCCTTGATCAATTCTAGCCATCTGCGTTGTCTCATATTCAGCTCACTCTAAGTGAAGAAGTACTTGAGACTCTTGTGATCGGTGTAGATATCACACTTGTTCTTCGATCAAGTAGTGCCTCCAAATCTTGAGGGCATGAACAACTGCAGCTAACTCAAGGTCATGTGTAGGGTAGTTCTTCTCATGATCTCTCAAGCGTCGTGAGGCATAAGCAATGACTCTGTCATTCTGCATAAGCACACATCCTAACCCTTGTTTTGAAGCATCGCAATATACCACAAAGTTCTGATGAATATCAGGCAAGGCAAGGATTGGAGTTTCGGTGAGTCGCTTCTTAAGCTCTTGGAAGCTTTTCTCACGTGCCTCATTCCACACAAAGAGAGCATTCTTCTGTAGCAGCTCTGTCATTGGCTTTGCAATCTTTGAAAAGTTCTCAATGAATCGACGATAATATCCAGCCAATCCAAGAAAACTCCTGATATCAGTGACATTCTGTGGTTGCTTCCATTCTGTAACTGCTTCAATCTTGGAGGGATCTACAGCAACACCATCTGCAGTCAACACATGGCCGAGGAAAGCAACTTTCTCAAGCCAGAAATCACACTTCTCAAACTTGGCATACAACTGATTCTGCCTTAGCTTCTCTAGCACAATTCTGAGGTGCTTCTCATGTTCCTCCGCTGTTTCTGAGTAGATCAAGATGTCATCAATAAAAACCACGACAAACTTATCTAACTCATCCATGAAGACCTTGTTCATCATATTCATGAAGTAGGCGGGTGCATTGGTCAACCCAAAAGAAACAACCATGAACTCATATTGGCCATATCTAGTGACAAAAGCTGTCTTGGGAATATCTTCAGGCCTGATCTTCATTAGATGGTAGCCAGATCTTAAGTCAATCTTCGAGAAGTACTTGGCCTTCTGCAACTGATCAAGCAAATCATCAATGCGGGGTAGCGGGTACTTGTTCTTGATCGTGACGGCATTCAAGTTGCGGTAGTCAACACACATCCTCATTGAACCATCCTTCTTCTTCACAAACAAAGACGGGGAGATCCCTGGGGGGAGGCACTAGGCCGAATGAAACCCTTTGTCGATAGTTCTTGCAATCGCTTCTTGAGCTCGCCAATTCATCATTTTGCCATTCTATATGGACGCTTAGCTATCGGTCCTGTACCAGGCACTAAGTCAATCATGAACTCAATGTCTCGATCAGGTGGCATTCCTGGCAACTCATCTGGAAAGACATCTGGATACTCACAGACAACTGGCACATCATGCAACATCTTCTCTTTCATAGCATGAAGTTTAGCTTTTTCTACATCATCAAGACGATGGGTAGCTTCAATCTGCACACGAAAACCTCCAGGGTGCTCTAAGCTAACAGATCGAGGGGAGCAAGAGATCAAACCCTTGTGCTTTGTCAACCAATCCATCCCAAGTATCACTTCAATATCACCATCAGATTTTAGGACTGTCAGATCTGCCAGAAATATAGATCCTGCTATCAAGAGCTTCACTGATTTGCATTCGAGAGTGCAACTGACATCTCCAAGGGGAGAGCTGGCGATCATGGCTCGACTTCTACGTTCAGAAGGGAGGGATTGCTGTTGTATAAACTTTGAGGAGACATAGGAAAAGGTGGCTCCCGAGTCAAACAAGACTACAGCAGGGGCTCCTTCTACTTCTATCTTTCCAAGCACAACTTCAGGGGATTGCATTGCATCTTGTGTTGTGACATGATTCAGTCTTCCATGATCTCTAGAGGATATAGCTAACATGCTTCGAGTTGGTGGTGTTCGGCTCTCAAGCAGTCCAGGTAGAGCAGATAACTGACGTTGAGGGCAAACTTGGCTCTTGTGACCGATTCGGTAACATGAGGAGCAAGCAACAATCATCTTCTCCTGCTTCTTCATGCCTTTGGTGCGCTTGACAGGTTCCTCCGCGCTTGGCTCACGCATAGGCTCAACAGGGTATAAAGGTGTGATCCCCGGTGGTGGATAGTATAGCTGTCCCTGGGCTTGTTGTGGTAGGGGTCCAGGTAACTTTCTATCACTAACTCTAAGCCTTTGAGAGCTTGAATAAACAAGATTTGGCTGAGATATCTTTCTCTTTTCATGGGAGAGTGCTTCTTCATCTAGTGCAATCTGCTTTAGATCTATCTCCACGAGAGCAGCCTTGTTGATCAGCTCCTTCAGAGTTTGACAAGTGTGAGCGACAAGAATACTTCGCATGGCTTGGGGAAGACCCTTCATATAGTAGTACTTCCTTTGCTTCTCAGATTCGGTGTACTCAGGCACATATCTCATCAGAAGAATGAACTTGGATGTGTACTCTCGAACAGACATAGTACCCATTTGCAAACTCCTAAATTCTTCTGCTTTTGCTTCCATAGTTCCTTCCATGAGATGATACTCGCGGAATGCTTGTGCAAACTCTGTCCAACCAATATTGGCAGGGTCGGGGTGTATAGCACAAAAGCAATCCCACCACGAGCAAGCAAGGCCTCTAAGCTGAAAGGTGGCAATGTTCACACCTTCCTTGTCAGTGCATCCCACTAGTTCAAGCCTTCTTTTGGTACCCAGTAACCAATCATCTGCTTCAATCGGGTTGTCAGCATGGTCAAAGGTGAGAGGCTGTAGCTGGAAGAACTCCTTGATCTTCTTGCTAAAGGGCTTCTTAGAGGGGTCTGGTGCAACTGCATCAGCAATCTTCTGCAAGATTCGAGTCTGCTTTGCTATAGCTGCCGTCACACTAGGTGCTTCTGGAATCTCTGGTCCAGGACTCTGGTCAGGCTCTAGGTGTATAGTGGTCACACTAGGGTCGACGTCCATCGGACTCTCTAAACTGAGGCTAACAGCAGATTGTCTTCCTCTTTTTGCTCGAGTCTTCTTCTTTTCTAACCTCGATATCCTTCTTAGGACTGGCATCTGGTTCACATAAGGGGGTAGGATAGGGTTAAGGCTAGGTTTAAGGTTATAAAAACAGTTTTATTCTATGACTACACTCAAGCAATGAAGAGCATAGGGCAATATAAGAACCAATCACTCAAGCATCATTACAAACCTATTTTTAGACTAACTAGTCGAAAGGCATGGTAGGAAGGTTTCCTAAATATCGACTTTCTTAATTGGGGTAGTCGGTCTTTTCAAAAGCAAGGTCAAGTTGGGGAGAGAAGAGTTTTCAAAAATAGTTTTCAAAACAAACAAACTTTTTGGCTTCTATACTAACGTCAGGTTCTAAGTTTGTGACTCCATTGTCAAGTATGGCTCTGATACCACCTGAAGCGAACCGAGATTTCAAAACTTGAAATCCCGACTCTCTTGCCCCTTTGTGATAGTCCCAGGATATCTCGGCTATCACGGGCATCCACTTTTCAGATGATTACAAAGTCATACAACATCAGAGTACAAAAATAAGCCTAATACAATAATCTAAGTACAAGCCCACTGGGCTAAAACAAAACAAAACACCGATAAACTACTCGTAGCAGCAAAGCATGATGAACATCCAATCCACAGGCATCCTTGAGAGTAGATCACAAACCAACTACTAATCTCAACACCACCGCAAGTCAGAAAACCGCACACCACCGGATGTGTGTGTGCGGGCCATGGTCAAACACCGAATGAGCTTTGGTGGAAAATAGAAAATAAAGGGATCTGGTGATCCTAATAGTTTGGCTGTAGTTTGCATCCTAGCGCATGTGAAAAAGCATCAAAAGTATAATATATAAGTCTCCAATAATCCCAAACCACACTCATTCTCACCATCCACTCATCATCACAGCTCACCTCTCATCACACAACATCCCTCACATCACCCTCATACTCTCAGTCTAAGCGACGAGGCAGCCTCCGCACGCCCCTCGTCTCAACGGCCTCAAGCCGGACCTAGCTTCGGGGGAGAGAAGCAAAGCACAAGAGAAGACTAGCGGGATGAAACAGTTCACAGGGGTGATCATGACCGAGATCGCGGCTATACGTATAGTTTTAACTCTGCAGAGTGTGTACACTGCACCCAACAGAACGCCATCATCGACCTTGGCCGTGGTCTAAGCGAACACCGCTCAAGAACTAGCGCATTCCTTACCGCCCGCCCCCAAAGTGGAGTAGCACACGCAAACGCATACCCTTGGGATCGTGATTAGGGTAGCCGGAACAACCATCGGCATCCTTCTCACTGTGCTCCTAGGGCAAAACCCCGTGCACCTCTGCTCCAACAGAACTGGCTTAGTCCGCACTAGCCCAACAGAACGGGCCCCGCCCATTTCAGGGCCTGCGGCGTGCACGTTTGACATAGTCCCGTGTTCCAGGCATGCAACCCACGACGGTCCTTAGTTGGCCAAAGCAAGCACCTTCTACCAATCACACGTGGCTCACCTCTCTTAGGTAGCCACCTCCACCACGCCTAGTCCAACACCACAAACCAATATCACCACACAAACCAGATACGGGGCACTCCATGCCCCTAGGGCACCCCTCCGGGTAAGACCACCTCTCACTCTGGCCGATATCTCCAAGAAACAGGGGTCAAGACAAGAAATATCTCCAGAACTCCTCATATCACCACCACCCATGCGGGATTCAACGCTCTCGACGCGCTCACATGCCATCTATCTCAGGGGATGTCCCAAGGACATCCCCAATCACCAACCCCAATCACCGATATTCCATCACACATCACATAACAAGGTATATATGTAATTATGATGGAAGTAAATGCAAGCAAGCAGACAGGCATATAAATAAGTGGCGAGCGCAAGGCTGGGTAGTCAGGGTGAAGAGGTTTCAAACAAGGCAATCAAGGCTCAGGCAATAGCATACATCACATATACTAGCAAGGAATAAAAGTAAAGCGCTAGCATTTCTAATTGCAATGCCTAATAGGATTCTCTAAATAAAGGTGCTGCCATGACACCTGCGATGTCGAGGAAGTAGTGGTTCGTGTCTCTGGAAGTCGAGGTCGTCGACCATCAGGATCCATCCCTCCGTGTGCGTTGCGGGTCCATCCGAGTTCGACTCGCCGCTACATATAAAAAATAAAAAGTCGAACGCGACTCATAATAAGAACCAATAAAAACTACATTAAGAATTTACTTAAATAAGAAAACCAATTGCACTAGGAGGTAGAGGAGGATTTTAGAAAAATTATGAAACTGGTTTCATAATTTTTTGGAGCAAGGATGAATTTGTGGCGAATTTCAAAAGTTGGAGAGGATTGCTGAAATTGGCTACAAGAAAAAAGGGCAGGGATCGGATGGCTGCCTTTGCTGTTGCTGGCCCAACAGCAAGAGGAGAGGAGGGCCGAGCTGGGCTGCTTGGCCAGCTTTGGGCTGGGCCCTGGCGCTGTGAGCTTCGTGTCCCTACCTGCTAGGAAGGCAGACAGGAAGCGGAGTGCTTGTCAGGTGCTCGACGGGGTGCCAACAAGGCTGTGTGCTCCCCGAAGGGTCCTTGGCGCGTGCTGTGCCGTGCGGGTGGTAGCATGGAGAGGCCGTAGGGCCAAGCAGCTGGATGGAGTAGACAAGGCAGCGGCGGACGTCGTGGCGGCGCTGGTTGAACGGGGCCGCAAATTTCACAGCGTCGCCGTGCCGTGCGAGTGCGTGCGGTCCAGGAGATGTGGCGGCCGCGAGTGGCGCGGCGCCGTGGTGACCGTAGCCGTGCCTGTGAACGCCGAGCTGTGGCGAGCCGCGCTAGCGTGAGTGGTGCGCGAACTGGTGGTGTGTCACGCGAGGTCTCGGGTGACCTTGGTGAAGCGGCTCGAAGGCCGGGCAGCAGGCATGGAAGGCAAAAGGCGTGAACTTGAACTCGAGCCAGCTCATGTGCGTGCTCCTTATGTGTACCTACCGTGTAGTGCATGCTGGTGCCTTGCCGGACGACGGCCATGGATGAGACCGGCACGGCATGTATTCTGAAAGGAGGCTCGTCGGCACGAAGGCCGGGCATGCAGTGCAGCAAGGCATCAAGTAAGGCAGAGACTTTGGGGATTGGGTGCTCACCAACGGGTAGAGGCAGAACGCGAAAGGCCGGGGGTCGTGGGCGCCGCGGCGTGCACGGGTGTGTCCACGACGTCGTCGGTGCGCAGCTGGGAGGTCACCGGCTTGCAGCTCCGCGGAACGTTAACGGCACGACGACTGGCTGACACGTACAGTGGCGGCCTCAAGCTGCAACACCGGGAACAGAGAAACGACGAGACGGCCTGGTGAAGAACAGAACGGCACCAAGGCCCACTCTTGGCATGGACGATCACAAGGAGAAAAAGGTGCAGACTTGGGCTTGGAGGGGGAGGCTCACCGACGAAACGGGAGGTTGCAGAACGTGTAGCTGAGCCGTGGCGAGGACGAAGGACGGAGCGGCGTCACGGCGTCGCGGACAGCGAGGCCGAGAGCGGTTCCGCCGTTGGCGTCGTGTTCCGGGGTTCTGGTTGCTGGTCCGAGGGCGCGGGGTCGGCGTCGCGGTGGCGCGGCGTGGACGACGAGCGGGCTCCGGACGAGGTTGTGCCGCTGGTTGGCGACTGGTCCGGTGCTGGTGTTGTCAGGCCTCGGTGTGTGGGTAGGCTCGTGCTGCGGGCAGGACGGGGCCGTCGTGGTGAAGGCGCGAGGTCACGACGCGCGGCGAGGGGCGACGGCGCGGCTCGACGGGGACGGAAAGGCGGTGGCTTGGCGGGTCCGGACGACGCGCGCGCACGACGGGCTCGTCGTTGCGGAAACCGCTGCTGAGGCGACGAACGTCGCGGCGTCGAGATGTCGACGGCGGCGCTGCACGGCACGGGGCGGCCTGGCGTCAGGACGTCGCAGCCGGCGGAGACGAGGCAGGGAACGCCGGCGGCGCTCGACGTGCACGAGTGGTGGACTCGGCCACGGAAGCGTTGGCGCGGCGTTGGAGCAGGTTCTTAGCTCCGCGGCGATGGCGGCGGCGTGGTACCGCCGCGGCCACCGCGAACGCCGCGGCGAGGCTGCATGGCACGGCGTCGGGCGACGCAGTCGACGCGGAGGCCGTGCGCGGCGCTGCTAGCTACCGGCAGCGAGCATCGCAACCGGGCCGGAGAGCATCGCGGCGCGGACGCAGAGAGGCAAGGAAGAGGAGGGGCTTCGGGTCGAGGGAGACAGGGAGCAGTGGCGGCGGACTGCGGAGAGGGGCGAGCGCGAGGCCACTGCGCTCGGCTTTTATAGCTGGAGCAGCTAGGGCTCCGAGAGGGCAGGCGATGGGATGGGCGGCGGCGATCTCCGGCGTCCGTGCCACGGGACACGCGGCGCCCATCCGTGGTACGGGGCAGGTGGCCGGCTGTGGCGGAGACGGAGAGCAGCGTCTCGGGCTTGTACGGAGAAAGGAGGAGACGGAGAGCTACAACAGAAAAGCGACGGCGTCGCTCGGCTCTTTCTCCCGCTCCCACTGACGTGTGGCCCAGAGAACGGCGCTCCCATCCTCTGCGTTGAACCCACGCGGAAGGAGGCAGTGAGGCTGGCCGGTGGGACCCGCGCTGCACAGAGGCATGCAACGGCGGCGGCTTCCGAGTGCGTGCGATGTACGCGGAGAGGCAGAGGGCAGGCGTCCTGCTGCTGGTGGCTTTCGTGGGCTGGGCTGAACGGTCGAAGGATGGAGAAGGAGAGCCGCGCTTGCTGTTGCGGCCTAGCACTGGGCCTGGGCTACGGTAGCTGCTGCTTGGTTTGCTTGTTTAGCAAAGCAGATCACGACGGTACAAGGAAGGGGGCTGCTTGACTAATCAGTGCTTCACGTAATCAAAGGAACGGGCACAGTGGCATGCACGCTCATGAAGCTTGCTGGCTTGCCCAACTAGCAACCAGAAAGCTAACTCACACATGCATACACACTATACGCCTGCGTCAGTTTATTAGCAAGCACTTTGAGATAGATGGGAGGAGATTAAAGTTGGAAGGGAGAGGGACTACCTCCAAGCACGAAGCAAAGAACCAAATCACACATGCACCTATATTACATGTGATGCACAAATTAATTTATAAACTAAATTTGAAAGGAAAAGAGGGGTTAGGGATTTATTTTAGGAAATAATAAATCAAGTGTAGGCTTGCACGTTGAATTCGAGTGTGGCTCGAATTCAACCAAGGTTTTAAATTTTATCCCAAAAATTTATTTTATTTCAAAACATCACTCGTCACATCGGTGATCAGTCTCCGTGACAAGTGGTTCATTGCAAAAGTTTTGAAACTCAGTTTTGAAATTGGGGCCGGGAAGGAAAACATTTGACTTAAATTTGACCTAGAATTTACATGCAGCACACATTCAAACAAAAATTTTAAAAAGTCAGGATTTTTATTACATTGAAAATTGCGGAATGTTATAGCTATTGTTGGACAGTTTACTTTGTAATACACTTCAACTGAATATATATGCCTATATTGGAATTTGATTGTATTTGTGTTGGATTGACATCTCATCATGTGCCAATTGAGTTTAGTGACCAGAATCTTAAACAATTTTTTTCGAACCGAGGGTGATCCCCCATTTCCATTATCGAAATAACGAAAATACATTGTTTTGTAGAAAACCAGAAAGGATAGGTAGCCTGTCGGCTGGTAGAGTATTGACACATAACTTCCATAACCTGCAACTAACCAAAGACTCTCAAACTACTAGCTGCGAACGGCAATCAGATACGATACTGACCCCTAGAGCAAGTAGATTAGCAGTGAGAATTACATTTTTAGAACTAGAACTCCAGCTATGGAATGACCAGAAACAAGAAACAAAAGTTCCACATAAGTTTCCCCTGCCAGCTTCAACATCATTGGTTGCCCAGCGGTCTTCACTTTGCCTTCACTTGTCTCCATCCTTTAGCTGGTGGGCTTCTTGCATCTTTCTCTTCTTCATCAGTAACTGGACAGCAATCTTCAGCATCACGTCAACCCCGGCTGTCAGTGTGTCTTTATCAACTTCAGTATGCAGCCCTGCCCAGTATTTCATTAGAGCACATGCATAACAAACGATATAAACTGGATCAAGCACTTTCTTATTCTCAAAGCAGATTTTATTTCGAGTTTTCCATAGAGCCCAGCACACAGCCGCGACCCCAACGATATGAAATTGCTTCCCCTGAGGGAGCTAGAGTTCACACCATCTCCAACACTGTTCAATAGAATTAGGTATATTTGACGCCCCAATGCAGATAGCAATGATAGACCACACTGCCTTAGCCATACTACACTGAAATAGATTACAGAAGTAGCAAGTGGGATCACCAAGCCACTTTCTCTTGATCATGTTGTCTTTAGTAAGAATTTCCTTGTTAGTGACCATCCATAAGAAAATTTTGATTTTGGACGGTATTTTCCCTTTCCACACTTTTTTATGGTATGCACCAGAATCACTAACAGTAAGGGAATCATAGGCTGATTTGACACTGAATTTTCCATTTTTTCCATATCTCCAGATTACTTTATCTTCTGTATCAGATAAATGTATTTTGTAACTGTCATTTAGAATTACTTCCCAGTCTCTTTTCCATCCATCATTCAGGAGTCTAGTAAACCTCACAGATTGTGGGTTATTCATCACTTCTCTCACTAAAATTTTCTTTTTTACAGCCATCTTAAAGATATCAGGGTAAAGAGTAGCTAGGGGTTTATCATATAGCCAGCTGTCCAACCAGAATAGAGTTTTCCTCCCATCATTTACACACATCTTTCTTCCATTTAGATAAATCTGTCTAATTTTCATCAGATTAGACCAAATAGGTGAATCATTCTGTCTGTGTTTCACAGTACAGATTGACTCATTCTTGATGTACTTATGTTTAACAATTTTCTGCCATAATCCATCCTCACAATCTAGTTTCCACCACCATTTGCGTAAGAGACTTATATTAATTTTCCTGATGTCCTTAATCCCATGTCCACCTTTTTTCTTACTCTTACAGATCTTGGTCCATTTCACTAGATGATTTTTCCTTTTGGTGCCACCTCCTTGCCAAAAAAAACTTCCTTCTAATTTTATCAAGCTTAGCAGTTATGGTCTTAGGTAATAGGTATATCGACATCTGATATATAGGAGCATTATTCAAACTGGAGCATATGAGTGGGGATGAAAACGGTACGGATGTTTTCCGATCGTATTCGAGACCGAATTCGTTTAGGGAGGTTTTTATCCGTTTGTGTCCGAGTTCAGATATTCAACATCCGCTACCGTATCCGTATCCGAATACTCAAATCACATATTTATGATGTCGATATCCAATCGTATCTTATCCGGCATGATTGATACTATCCGTATTCGAATCCGTATTTGGACAAAAATATGAAAACAAATATGGTATCAGTGATATCCATCCGTATCCGATCCGTTTTCATCCCGACATATGAGAGTGGACCGTCCAACAATCGACATGGAACCTCCCTTCCACACATCTAATTTCTTAGAGCTTTTTTCTACCAAAGGTGCCCAATCTATTATATGAAGTCTACCAGGACTAGTCAAGACACCAAGGTATTTAATGGGGAAGGTACCAACTTGATAGTTAAAAATTTCTACATATATGGCATCCCAGCCCTCATAGTCATTGATAGTTATTATCTCACTTTTGTTAAAATTTATCTTGAGACCTGTCATCAGCTCAAACATATACAATAGGATTTTCATGTTCCTAGCTCCTTCCAAATCATGTTTGAGGCAAATGATGGTATCATCTGCATATTGCAAAACTGCCACTCCTTTATCCACAATGTGATCAATAAGTCCACATATCAAATTATTAGACTGTGCTTTACATATTAGTCTGGATAAACCATCAGCTACAAAATTGAATAGAATAGGGGACAAGGGATCTCCTTGCCTCACCCCTTTGAAGCTCTTTATATAAGGACCAACCAGATTATTCAGTTTAACACTCACAGTGCCCCCTGAGACAACTTGTTTAATCCAATCACACCATTGGTTGCAGAACCCTCTAGCAGTCAGACAGTCAAATAAAATTTCCATTTAACTTTATCATAAGCTTTTTTCAAAGTCAAGCTTAAGGATAACCCCTGTCTGCTTCTTTCTTTTTTAGTTTCATGTAGGATTTCATGCAGAACCATGATACCATGCATAATGTTGCGGCCTTTCATAAAGGCAGATTGATTGAAATGGATTAGCTTGTCAGCTATTTTCTCAATTCTCAAGGTTAATGTTTTTGTTGTCAGCTTGTATAAAGAATTCAACAGACATATAGGTCTGAACTGCTATATTTTTTTGGCATCTGAGATCTTGGGAAGAAGAGTTATAATTCCATAGTTTATTCTGCTAATGTTCACTTTGCCCTTATGGAAATTATCAAATAATTGTATAATGTCATCCTTGATTATTTCCCAGCATGTTTGACAGAAATCAATTGGAATTCTATCAGGGCCTGCTGCTTTGTTCTTCTCCATTTGAGAAAGAGCAGTTCTGATTTCAGATTCAGTAAAAGGTTGACATAGATTTCTATTCTCATCTTCAGAAACCTTCTCAATTTCCTCCCATATACTATTATCAATGCAAACTTCATATTCTTTTTTAGGGCCAAAAAGATTGGAATAGCATTCAGTGGCATGTCTTAACAAGTTTTCATCTCCTTCTATCAAAGTCCACTCCTGCTCCAAGGAGATAACATTGTTTTTCCTTTTTCTCCCATTTGCTATCTTATGAAAATAGCTGGTACTGTTATCACCTTGTAGCAACCAGTTTTCATGACATCTATTATACCAATAAGTTTCTTCTTGATCTAATAGCTGCAAGTATTCTTTTATCAGCTCCACTTTCCTAATTGCCTGGCCAGCATCCAGCCCATTAGATTCTTCTAAGTCTTCTAACTCAGCCACCTCATCATTAATGATTTTTCTTTTTTTTTCCTCAATTCTCCTTGGAGATTAAAACCCCATCCCTTAAAGTATTGTTTCAGTAATTTCAGCTTTTGTTGGATCTTGTCAAGTCCTGGGGAAGCCTTGCAAGGTTTATCCCAAATGTCTTTCATAGCCTGGATAAATTCTGGATTACTAAGCCAGCTTATCTCAAAACGAAATTGAATGTTCTTGCTAGGACTGTTCTGCCCACAGGATATGATTAAGGGATTATGATCAGACACTTCCCTTGGAAGTTTCCTGACCATGGCAGTAAGGAAAAGATCTTCCCAGTCTTTGGAGACTAGAATTCTATCCAACTTCTCCAACAAAGGAATTTCCTGATTGTTGGACCAGGTGTATAAGCCTCCATTCATAGTGAGTTCCATGAGCTCATGAAAATCTATTAAGGAATTAAAAAGAGCAGAATGTTTTGGGGTACCAATATTTTTATTTCTCTCATATGAGTATCTCAAGATATTGAAATCACCACCTATCAAGATGGGTTCTTTGCTTCTTTCACAGAAAGCAGATAGCTCTGATAGGAAGTTCAATTTGAAATCTTCCTGAGCAGTACCATATACTACCAGAAGATTCCATTTCATCTTGTTGACTTTATCCCATAAGTTCATCTGCAACATAAACTCCCCATGTTTGAATGATCCCACATCATATATATCAGTTTTAACTCCAACTAAGATCCCTCCTAATTTTCCTTTAGATGGATTACAAAGCCACAGGTAGTTTTGTTGGGGATCAAATTTTCTGAGAATTTTATCATCACAATCACCAATCATTGTTTCTTGTAGACCAATGAAATGAAAAGAATACTGATAGATAATATCTTTGAGAAAAGTAGCTACCCCCTTTTTTTTTAGGCCTCTGCAGTTCCAAATTAAACCATTCATCTTTTATGATTTTTTCTTTGCAGGTTTGACTGATGGATTGGCTTTACAAGGCCTCCCCCTCTTTTTTGGCAAGGCAGGATCTTCCTGTCCTATGCAATCTCCCTTTTTACTAGGGGATATTTTTAGTCTCTTTTTTTCTCTTTTCTTCTTTCTTGATTCAACTAGAATGAAGTCATCTGGATCAGAGGTTTCCTCTATAACCCATTCAATAGCTAGTGGATTGGAATCATCTTGAGTTTTCCTAGCTGATTCAGCTTGAGAAATTTGATTTAAACTGCTTTGTTTTTCAAATAAATCATTTCTAGCTTTTTCTAGGTTTTTGAGTAGATCGTGTTCCAAAAGCATCATTAACAACATGAATACCCATATCACTAGATAAACTTAGCAGATCATCAACTTGTAGAGTAGAGAAAGAATTAGATGTACTGTGGTTACCTTCAAGATTCCTTTTTTTTTGCAGCGCCTTCCGCTTTCCCCATGGTTGTAATGTGAGTGTGCTTTTTGAGCCTCTCACTCCTTATACCTTGTTCTTCTTTCTTTTCAGCAGCTTCCTTTTCTTGCTCACTGAGGATCCCATCTTCATGGTAGTCCTGTTGATTACTAGGGATATCTTCTTCACCCCCAGTACTGTCTTGAGTTGTCTTGACAATGTTATCTTCAATTGTGTAGACCTCAGGTGACAGGGTAGGAATAATTGTATCATCAGTGTCCACATTCTTGCTGTCAGTTTCTTGCATCTCATCACTTGATTTCTTCAAACAGGATTAATATTTGCCTTCATGAACCAGATTTGCTTGGATGATTCACCTTTTTCCCTGTCATTACTTTCAAATCCAGCCAATTGCTGAATCCTTGTAGAATAGGAATCATTGTTAGAATCTGAGTTCTCTAGAGTATCTAGGATATAAACCTTATCATCCTCATCTCTTTTCTTGTAAGTTTCTGAGATCTCCCACGAACTTACACTGGCTCCTAAGCTTCAAGTCAATCTTGGGAGGTTTAGACCAACACATCTGATGTTTTCCATACTTGTCATTTTCTCCCTTGTTATCAGTATTCTGGACATCTTCAGAGTTTGAGTTGTTTATCTCTCTGCTATTATTAGCCTTGATCTTCTCTGAAGGGGGGTTGATTTCCATCACCAACTTTGACACCACTTTTTAGGATCCTTTCCCCACCTATCTCAGGTACTTCCCTCTCAAACCCAAAGTCAATCAAATGCATCCCAAGAGCACTCTCAGCAGTTTTGGGAACTTTAGACACATTCCTGCAGGCAATTTTGGCTCTGACATAATCATATCTAAATCTAGTATTTTCATCCACCTCTAGCACCTTGCCAACCATCCACCAACCTTAGCAATTGTCCTCATAGATCTCTGATCAGCTGGAATTCATCTGATCCTGAACCACCCAGATTGCAGCATCCCTTTTGCACCTACAACAGGAGACCAAGCTCCAATCTTGATTCTGGCATCATTTCTCATTGTTAGGTTCCCTAGCCTGGCCCATTCAGATACCATCTTGGCATTTGGAAACCTGATTAGAAACTTATCATCCCCACTTGTCTGGCCCTCCAACGCCAAGCATCAGCTCCAATCAAGTTCATAAACTCCAATTCCAGCTGTTTAGGATTAACCTCTCCTTTAAGAACAGTGATAACAGCAGTACTAGCCTTATCCTGCACAACACGATTATCAATGCATTCCTCTATATAGAAGAAGCCCTGGTCTTCAACCTGAGCAGCACATAGTTCTAGGACAGCATTCCAAAGGAGGTCTCTCTTACACTCAGCGGTGGTATGATTGTTCAAGCCACATTTATCACATGCCATCCTAAGACAATCTCTAGTTTCATGATTGAACAAGCCACAGATATCACAAGCATTCCGCTGATTGGAGCTACCAGCACGATGGATATCAGAAGTTTGATTACCTTGGGTCTCCATCATCAATGATTCATCAGCATTCCTCTCCTTCTTATCATCTTTAGGTACCCAAAGATCTTTCTGCTCCTCTTTTTGTGCAGCCTTTTCCCACTTATCATCCCTCTTCTCCAGATCTTGGTTTTGAGAACCAGCACCAGTCGTCTCATCTTCCTTATTCCTTTGTTCCTCAACTCTGGTCTCCTCTTCCCGCCTCCTCCAAGTATTGAATCGACCCCCATTTCTTCCACAACCACGGTCGTGGCGACTGCCACCATAGCCGCCTCGGCCATGGATGAATCCGCCACGCCGCCCACCGCCCCCTTGATTCATCGGGACCACCACGGTGGGAGCAACTACCACCTGAACCGCCGCAGCGAAAGATTTGGTGGGGATTTTCTCTAGAAATGCCCTACGAACTTGGTTAGGGATTTGAACTGAGCAGATGAGGAAGGGGAAGAATTGGGGGCTGGTTCCCGGATGACGCACCCGACTCGGGTTACATCCACCCTAGCTGAAGAGCGGTGCCCTGACTCAGGGTCACCACCCCGCCATTCTCACCCCAATCGGATGCTCGACGCGTGGAGCTTCTACAGGATGTGCACCCAAAATCCCTACAACTATCTGAACCTTGGGCGGTGATCGGAACCAGTGCGAATCCGACTGAAACATCCGAGATTGCCCTCTAGATTGACCATATTTTTCATTTGTGCCCTCGCAATTACCATCATCCACACGTCCTTTTGGCAAATTAAGTAAGTTGCTTGTTTCCTTGGCTGTCAGCCTCTAAGGAAATCATCCTTGAGTGTCAAAACCGTCAAGGAAACTAATTTCCCTTGTGCTCTATTCTTGAGTGAATTTGCTTGGCGGTTTGTGGTCAAGGATCATTTCCTTGGCGGTTTAAGCGCTTTCCTTGGCGGTTTTTGGCACTCAAGGCAATTCGGGATTCTGGTAGTGATTGTTTGAAGAAAATAGGAATTTGTTTGTGCCACAACTATTTTTAACAATGGTAAAATCGATTTCCTGGGATAGTGGACATAACAAAACCATCCTTAAAACTCTTGTTCTCAAGGGGCGGTCCTTTTAAGCTGTCCACCTGTGAAAATAGGTCCAATGTACTTAACAGGATCGCCACTGAAAATGTTCAAGGATGGTTTGTACGCTGTAATGCTCATCTCTATGCTTATAGGTGGTTTCTTATGTCATCTGCTTATATTAGAAAAGGCAGCCGTGTTAAAAAATCATTTCCATACTAGTAAATTAATGTAGTAAATTTTCCACTAAGTTGATGAAGTCCATCTAGTTGGTTTGGAGAGTTGCCGATTTCAATCATAAGTTTCCAAACATTATCCGACATGTTCTGAGAGTCCAGATGTTATGTTTCCACTGTTTCAATTCGCAACTAGTTTTGTCAACTTATGTTCCATTTTGGTAAAATTGGGAAGTGAAACTAAAAGTGATTAGAGCATTTTTCCCAGCCTATTTCATCCGTAGTAGTGTACACTGGGATTGCATTGGCAGTGAACTATAAAATGTTAGGGCAGATAATCTCGATACTTAATGCCATGGCTGTCAACTAAACAGAGTAATTTAATAGAATCTGGAATTGGAAGGGAAGAAGAGTAGGGATGTTCGGATGGAGGGGAGAATAGCATGAACAAGTTGAGTGCCAACAAGTTGATGAAGTCCTACTCAACCCAGTGCTTAGCACCTCAGCTGGGCACCAACGTTTGGGTAAGTAAAGACAAACATGTCTCTTCTCTCAAGGGTTTGGTTGGCAGCCAAAAAGGTGACGTGAGGTAAATATGCATAGAAGATTCAGATGTTGGAACTTCCAACTCCTATCAGATGTTCTGACACCCAACTTCGGAGGCAATCTAGCCCTATTATAGTGTGGTGAAAAAATCGTCATCAATAGCTTATAGCTTTTGCGATGCTTCCCAATCACATATTAATATCTACAAAACTATTTCTAGAATGTGATTGCTAGATTTGAACTTCACGGAACTTCATAGTTCTAGTGCTGGGGCTTGTGCCATGAGGCAGTGATATATATATGTTATGGTATTCTGCCTTCATTTCACACAGTGCATAGGATCATAATTGCAGATCAGGGCGGCTCCATGGGTTAAAGGAATATTGGGTATCAAATGTTTTGTTTGCAATAAACTTCAGAATTTCTTGCAGCAGGCATGCTGTTCTTAAGTACAAATTTTTCTGCCATATTGCAAACAGAATTGTAAGGATAGATAGGACACTCAATGACATATTTCACTGAAAAATGTGACAAAAAAAAATACCTTAGGACACACTGGCATTCTATTCTCATACTAGTGCCCAAGTCACTTACATGATGAGACATACAATGACATATCTATTTCACTAAAAAATCACTAAACCCATGCTCATGCTGCTCTGGAGTGGGTCAGGACCATCAGCCATACTGGAAACTTAAAATTCCCTCATGGTGCACTACCGTCAGGGAAAATAAAAATATCGACATGAAAATGTGCGTATGGTCATAAAAAATAAAAATATCGCTATGAAATTTCTTACGGTGCAATTACCGTCAGGGAAAATAAAAATACCGTCAGGGCTAGCTCGACAGGGTAATTCCAGTTTTGCCTGACGTTGGTCAGGAAATTTCAAGTTTGCAGTGGGGCACTGCTAGGAGATCTTCAGGTTGGCCTACATGAAGTTGTGGAACTCTCATGATTTGGGTAGATGATTTAGTGCATAGGTACTAATGTCCTTGAAGGGCTTCGAGATGGACATTAGAAGAGGTCGGAGATGGACATTGTGTCAATGTCAAGACATGCTAACTTGAACTATATAATACCTCCATTGTCAAGTAACTTGGACTACTTCGATCTGCTAAGTGCGTGGTTCGTAAAAGTGCCTTTATGTGTGGTTCCAATATTTGACGGCGCACACGCTGCTTATCAGTAAACTAAGTATTGGTAGCCTTATTAATGTGGAATTGATACTTTTACATGCCATACGTGTACGTGCATGTGCGCAATGAATGTGTGGCATGGTTACTTATCGGGCCAAAACACTATTTGGCACCCAGTGCCAGGCTGCCAATTCATCTGCGATAAGGATGACATGCTACGTACTGAGCTACATCGCGAGGCATCTCAAATTCATATGCCATGAAACTGAATACATCGAAGGCGCGAAATCGTTCCTCACCTTACAGACGTCCCAGGACACTAGCATTCACCTGTCTGCCGAGGAAGTGGCGCATGTCCATCACCAGCAGCTATGCGAGGCCAAGCAGATAAAGCAGAGGGCTCCAGACTTCCCTGGGGAACACGCACATCTGCAGTAGGTACCATGCTGTCGATAGAGATGAGATGGAGTTTGCTATCATGGAATGGCGAACTTCTCATTTCACGTACCCTCTCTTCCAGAACGTAATGGAGCCATGGCTAGAGCTAGATACATTATGAAATGTAGTTTCATAACTCATCTTTTTGTCCAAGCAAATGAAAAAAAGATTTGTGTGTTGTGCAGCACAATAGAGGTAAAACTAAAATATGAACTGATCATGTACCGGACAATAATAAACACAAATAGTATACACATAAAACATATCAGTGTCAAAATTAATCACATCTTCCTGTGCTAAGCGTCACACAGGACAGCCAATTCAGGACGAAAGCACTAAAACAGCTTACCAGAGCCTGAGCACAAATGCTAGATCATGTTGTTGGTGAGCACGCACACAGGCTGAGATGGAAGTACAAGAAAGGCCTGCAATCCTACTGTATTGGGCGTTGGGGTACACAGAACTGGCATGCATGTAGTGTGGTTGGCGAGCTGCAGAGTGGACACGTCTGCTCGCGGCGCGGCAGCACGATTTCATCAACTAGCTCAGCGCCCGGCGCCATGGCGGAACAGCAGGCATGATTGTCGGCGTTGGCATCGACCACTCGGCCTTGAACAGGACGGGACAGGCGGTGGAGCAGGCATGGTCGCCGGGACCCAAAGCCATGGAGGAGATTCAGGACGTAGCACATATCCTTGACGTTGTTGCTCAGGATACAAGTGGGTCCCAACTATCTGACCCAAACAGTACACTAGTACACAAATGCTTTTTACAGGCGGTTCCAGACGCCATAACACTAGTGTTTTGGCCTGCCGCCTGTGCTAGAGGCCAGTGAAAATGTTGCATTTTCATTGGCAGTTGCTTGAAAACCGCCTGTGGAAATGCATTTTCATAGGCGGTTTACATAAGCAACCGCCAGTGAAAATGCCATCTCCACTGGCGGTTCACATAAGGAACCGTCAATGGAAATGCCATTTCCACAGGCGGTTTTATTAGGTGAACCGCCCAGTGGTATTGTTTTTCCGCCAAAATTCATTTGAATTTTTATTTTTGAATTGGCGCCCTCTCTCCCCCCTCTCTCCCTCCTCTTCCCCCCCCTCCCTCCCTCTCTCTCCCCTCATCTTCCTTCCTTCTCCCCCCTCATCTTTCTCTCTTACTATGATCAATACAAAGACTATTTAATTATGACAAATACATAAGAAAAGTAATTATACCATACAATACTTATATACATATATACATCATTAACAATTTAATTACATCATACATTGTTTACATCAAAATTGTTTTGTGGCCAGCATGTGATAATAAAATTTACATTGGAGAGGAATTCCTATAATCATTTCGACTTAATTTCAGAGCGCTAATGTCCCTTAGCGCTCTGAACTCTGGCCTCGCTAAGGGGCTTTCCGGGTGGTGATATTTTTCCTCTGTATGAATGATTTCTCTCATGATAAATGAGCAGAGATCCTTAATTATTCCATACAGAGTTAGGTCGTCGAAGGTTTGGGACTCCAATTCTTGATACGCCTGAAAAGGACGTTTGTAAGCATTATATATATTGCCATGTGTCTAAGTAAATTTGCATTGTTAACGATATAAATACAAACGTTACTATTAGTGGTACCTTATTAGGGTTCCTGATGTACCGTCCGGCCGTTCTCATGAACTCGCACGTGTAGAATCCATAGTGCAGCGAACCGATTGGTTGCTTGTGGCACTATATAAATTGCATAGAGTTATTTACTTGTAATAACATCTTATATATGTAACATGCATGATATTGATTCATAGCTTTACGTACCGGCCACTTGTGAAAAAATCTTATTTCCTGCCCCACCATGGACTCGTCAAACACTCCACCTCTTAGTTTATAGAATCTCCAACTTCTATGATCTCAAAAAGAATCAGTTAGCAGCAATCTTAAACTCTCATCGATTAAAAGATGCATACTACATTTTGTCAGCTTACCGTTCTACGATGTTTGGAATTTTGCATATCCTTCACGTGGGTAGTCGGCGGAGTCAAAGACCAGCACCCTTCTGTCCCTAGGATAAATGAAGAAGCATATTCAGTGGTCGCTGCGCACGATCGAAACCGAGTTGTTATGCATTTATATAAACCGATACTTAAGCTGATGTATGTATATGAACCCATACTTACCTAAAGTTATAAGGGGCAACTACGCATTCCCTGTGTTTATACTGGAGCAATGCATTGCCTATGTAGGTGGCGTATCTAGTCTCATGATCCTTCTCTAGATATTTTATTCTCCTTTCAGCGTCTTTCTTTGATAACCCCTTCAATTTATCGTTGTCGTGACCAATTCAGAAGGTGTGCTCATTCTTGCATATTTTTTTGGGCTTAGGTACCCAGTCCGTTTGAATTCATTCTTGTTTGGTCCGGGACCATACACGAACTCGTCTTAATCATATTGCATTCTGCAAGGCACAAGACAGAAGTCAATAATAATAAACGAAAGTTCATGTTAGTACGAGAGGTACACTTACAATGCAAATAGCGTGACGAGCTGAACGTTGAGTCGCTTAAGGTTCATCATCAACCATATGTCCTCAAAAGTAACGAAAGCCGTGTCTAGTTCACTTATGAAAGCAGCTGGTGGTATGTTTACTTGGATTGCGTCGATCCCGACTCGAGCCGCTCGCATGTACCAGTCATGAAGTCTTTTTATACCAGGCGGGAGCTTTTGGAGTCGTTCTCAACTCAGTAGAGGCCTGCCGGGTACATATTTATCAGGGATATTTTGATAGTCATCCCAAGTTGGCCTCACTATCTTTAGTGCTCAGATCTTTGCTTCTTCTACTGCCTTCTCTTGCTCAGCTAAGTCCACAGTACTTGACTTGCGAGAAAGCGCAATCCCTTTCAAAAATTTGGCAGTGCGAGCTATTTTCTTCTTCGGCTCGAATGGAGAAACCAATTTGGGAATAGAAAATTTCCTCTTCTTGGTGGGTTTTTCTTGGGTCTTCTTTGGTGGCGGTGGTGGTGTCCAAGGCGATGCTTCCATGTCTTGAGGTGGTGGGGACGAAGCAGGCTCAAGGACTGGTGTACTTGTTTGTGGCGGAGATCCTGCTGGTTTCGATGTTGACGGTGGGGTTCTTGAAGGATCGGCAGCAGGGGGTGATGGTGGGTTTGGATCCTGTTGACGGTCGAGATCAGTCTTGACTCTCGAAGTTTACGGCGGGGGCTTCGTGGAAGGTGGTGGCTAGGTCAACTGGACATCTCTTCGAGGCTACAGGATGAAATTATTAATGGCCTGTCCGAGTGTCTCAATACCCTCGGGACCAGAAATTTCTAGCATGTCATCCTCGTAGCCTAGGATGACCGTCACCACTTCTACCCTGCAGTACTCTTTTGGTACAGGATCACCGTGGTAGTCACGTCCGGGGATCGCAAAGCCTGTGGCTACCTCCCTTGTATGTTGATGCTTCATACCATATCGTATGAGCATTTTGCAAGGTGTCGGCCCATTGATGTCATCCACAGGGTAGCAGTATGTTTTTCTATAGACCCCACACTACTTGGAAAGGGAGCAGATTGAGCGGGCATGCCATGAATCATCTCCTGAGCTCCAGGCAAGGGTTGTGCTGGAACGAGCTGCATCTGTGGGCCTTGTGTGCTCATCTGCTGAACAGACACTGCACTAGCTAACTTCTGCACCAGCTGTGGATCAGGATGTGTTAGAAAGTCTGACATTATGTTTTCTGAATTATTCCGTAGCCTTTTCCTCAAAAAAATGCTGCATGCCTTCCTTATATTGATCGCGTTTCTTATACATGCCCACCCACTCCTTACCAAATCCTTCTTTCCATCCCATCTTCGAGGAGATGCCTCGTACACGGCTAGGATGCTCAGGGTTGCCCAGTCCAATACTCAGGATGTCTCTCTCCCTTTGTGGCTTGAGTTTCCCTTGTTTGACCTCCACTGCTAGCTCCAACATCTTATCAGCTGGGGCTGTGATGTCTAGGGGACAGTTCACACCGGTAGCAGTTTGTTTTGTTCCTCTACCTCTAAGCCAATTTGCCGTCCGCTCGCCAACTTCCTCTGATAGCACAGAAACCCCTTGTTTCTTTAGCTCCTCCTCCTCTGCCCGCCATTTCGGAATTTGTTTCTTGTAACCACCGGTGCCAAGGTGATGGTGGTATTTGTTCTTCCTTGCTAGTGCTGAAGCAGCTTCACTCTTGGCTTTGGCAGCTGGGTCGTTCTTCTGCGCCTTGAATATCTCCCCACCGCTACCGCTTTGTGATCTTATACTTGCTTTCGTGGGGTTGTACCCATGCTTGAGAAACTTGGTATTCATCTCTGATCTATAGTTACGGAATGATGTTGCAATCTGTTTTAAAAAATACTGCTTAGCCAGTTTCTCCGTCCCCGTAGGGTACACAAACCTTTCTATAAACTTCTTCCATAGATCTTTCCTTGTATCTTCATCCACATCCTTCCACCTAGTGATTGTGATGTCCAATTTATCCCTCACTAGAAAACCAATTGCATTCCGTATCTTGGCAGCCACCTCATCAGACACTAGAGGCTCTCCTTTTGGGCCGATGCTAGAAACTATATATGTCTTCTCTGGCCACTTGTTTGTTCCTCGGTCACCATGTTTCCGGTCACTCTGTTTCCTTTTTCTTGATTTGGAGGTGGTTGTCTCAGTAGTTTCTGGTGCTTCGTTGTGAGGCACGTCTTCTTCTTCCGCAAGAAGTTCCCGTATTTGAGACAAAAATCTCCTGGCCGAAGGAATTCAAGAGTGTAAGGATCACTATGAGTATAATACTATGAAGGGAAGTATTGGTTTTTATGTACTAAATATACCTCATCATACGGATCATAATCTGGGTCAACACTTTTATCGCGTTGTCTATCTATGCTAGGGCATGGATCACTTCGGTTGCCGTCATCTTCCTCTTCTTCCAACATGTCACCATGGAAATTTTCTTCTTGTCCTTCTTGTTCCGAGGGTGTGTGAGTCTTAGTGGGTGACTCTACAAACTGCTCTTCTTCTTCCAGAGGATTTACAGTTCTATGCATGGCAATAACTATGTTAGTTACTTTGATAGGGTTCTACGTTATAAAAAGGGCAAGGCATCGTAATGCCGTGAAAGTCACCGTGCCTCCGGGGGTGTGTGTCTTAGTGGGTGACTCTGCACGCTGCTCTTCTGCCTGATGGTCTTTAGATTTTGGAGACGTCATCTTCTCGATAACTTCAAATAGAACAAGTCAATAACACTAAGTCATTAGCAATAATTCATTAACACTAGGTCGTTAACATGCTAAACGCTTCTGACTAAGTCATTAGCAATAAGTCATTAACACTAGGTCATTAACATGCTAAGTCATTAACACTAGGTCATTAACATGCTTCTCACTAAGTCATTAGCACTAGGTCACTAAGTAAATACCACTAAGTCAATAAGTCACTAACACTAAGTCATTAAGTCACTAACACTAAGTCATTAGGAAATAACACTTAGTCAATAACACTAAGTCATTAAGTCAATAACGCTAAGTCATTATGAAATAACACTAAGTCTAAGTCAATAACACTAAGTCATTACGTCACTAACACTAAGTCACTAACACTAACAACACTAAGTCATTAGGAAATATGAGAAGACGGTGCCACGATAAGTCATTAGAAAATAACACTTAGGAAATAACACTAAGTCATTAGAAAATAACACTAAGTCATTAAGTCAATAACACTTAGGAAATAACACTAAATCATTAAGTCATTAGGAAATAACACTAAGTCATTAGGCATAGTGATTAATTATAAAAGAGCGGCGAATATTTACTTATGCGGCGTGGAGAGACTGAATCGAGCCGCAGCGGAGAACGATGAGGAGACGGTGGCACGTTGATTCCCTGGCGGGTATCCCGGTGGTGACTGTAAATTGATAGAAAATAAGCTCTAATTAAATGACAACAATTAACATAAACCCTAATTACATGAGCGAGGATATAATTTCATAACCAATCCTTTGATAAAATAATATATATGCTAGTAAATAATATAAGTTAATAATTTACGAAAGTAAAGCAATTTATTTTTTATATACACATTTGCTACACATTTTATAATATTAATATATCAAAATAATATTACAAAAAAGAATAATACACATTTACAAAGTAAAGCAATTTATTTTTTATATAGACATTTGTTACACATTTTATAATATTAATATATCAAAATAATATTACACAAAAGAATAATACACATTTACAAAGTAAAGTAAATTATTTTTTATATACACATTTGCTTTTTACAATATTAATAATTTACAAAGTATAATTATAATTCTTATACAAACACATTTGCTAGTTCATTTAATCTAAAATATTACACATAGACAAAGTCATTAACTAATTTGTAAGGTCATTAGCTAATTTGTACAGTCATTAACTAATTTGCAAAGTCATTAACTAAATTACAAAATTCATTAACTAATCTCGGAAATAAAAAAGCATTAGGGACCGGGCCTGCCCGGCCCAAAGAAGGCCCGATAAGGGCAAGCCGGCCCCTAACCTGCGGCCGCCGGCGCCCCAGCCACGGAGGGACGGCGCCACCGCCGCCGGGCCGCAGGCCCCTCCTCCCCTGTCCCATCCGCCCTGTGCCCTAGGGCGGGCCTCGGGCGCCACCTACCCCCAACCGGGCGGCCCTCCTCCCCGTCCCTTCCTCTCGTTCACATCCACAGCAAAGGCGATGGCGCCCCGCTTCGCCGGGACAGCGATGCCGGCGGCGCCCCATGCAGCTTCAAACGACGATGATGGCGGCGGCGGCGCGGGCTATACCTTAGTGCCGGGCGGCGCCCGAGTGGAAGTGGTGGTCGACGGAGATCCGAGGTCGTGGTGGCCGACGGTTAGCGTCGAGTGGCGGCGGCGCCCGACGCCAATACACGGGCGGCGGCGCTCCTCCACGCGATTCGCTGCGGTGGCGCTCCCTCGGCGTGATTTCGGGCGGCGGCGGCTTGATGCGGCGGCTGAGCGGTGAGGCAACGGTGAGCAGCGGCGACGGCGAAAAATTGGACGGCCTAACGGCGCTGATTCAAAAGAACTCGCCCACCGGACTTGTAAAAAATTTTAAGTCTGGTTGGCGGTATATATAGAGCAACCATTTGCACTGGCGGTTGACTTAGCCAACCGCCAGAAATGCATTTCCACAGGTGGTTGGCTAAGTCAACCGCCCGGTGGAAATATTTTCCTATTTTCTATTTTGTCCTTATTGTTTTTCTTTCTTATATTCACATTCTGTTATATATGTACTAATTAGTAATTTGTTTTAGGTATATTTCTTTTTAGGTTATTTCTTGTAGATTTTTATTTTAGTATATTTCTTTTTAGGTTATTTCTTGTAGGTTTATTTTTGTAGGTTATTTCTTTTATTATATTTCTTTTTAGGTTTGCTTTTTAGTATATTAATTTTATATTATTTCTTGTAGTTTCTTTTAGGTTAACATTTTTAGGTTATTCTTTATAGGTTAATTCTTTTTAGTATATTTCTTTTAGATTATTTTTTGTAGGTTTGTTTTTGTAGGTTATTTCTTTTTACTATATTTCTTTTAGGTTTGCTTTTAGTATATTAATTTTATATTATTTCTTATAGTTTCTTTTAGGTTAATAATTTTAGGTTATTCTTTATAGGTTAATTCTTTTAGAATATTTCTTTAAGGTTATTTCTTGTAGGTTTGTCTTTGTAGGTTATTGATTTTACTATATTTCTTTTAGGTTTTTCTTTTTAGTATATTACTTTTATATTATTTCTTGTAGTTTCTTTTTAGTTTAAGTGTTTTAGGTTATTCTTTAAAGGTTAATTCTTTTTAGTATATATTTTTTAGGTAATTTCTTGTAGGTTTGTTTTTGTAGGTTATTTCTTTGAATACATACAAGTAGAAAGAAAAGGACTTAAACAATTAGCAAACAAATACCAAGTCAAGTAATTCATGAGTATAAATTATAACGGATAAATTGTTACAGATGATAATAACTAAAATTTAACTTAACTAGATACAAACTAGCTCAAGCTCTGCATTACGCCTTCTCTATCGTGGCGCACCCATGGCAATGAATTTTTGAGGATGGTACGCTCAACATTCTTTATCTTCAAAGGATGATCTTCAAAGAGAGACAAGTGCCCGAAATGGTTGAAGTCATCTAGGTCAATTACACCATCAACTCCTAAACCTTGTTGCTTTCCAGGAAGAACTATATGCTTGGTCTTGTCGCTACTTTTCTTCTCTTCCTTAGAAAGGATCTGTTCGGCATAGAAGACCTGTGCAGCACGGATAGCAAGGATCCAGGGATCACCCTTGTATCCTACTTTACTTAGATCAAGAACTCTCAGACCATAGTTGTCCACTGTGATATGTTTGTCATCAACCCATTGGCATCGAAACACGGGCGTCTTAAATGAATCATAGTCTAGTTCCCATATCTCCTCAATGAAGCCATAGTATGTAGCGTTTTTATTTGAATCATCTATGGCCTTGCAACGAACACCACTATTTTGCGCCATGCTCTTTTTGTCCCTAGAAGTGGTACAAAACGTGAAGCCACTAATGTCATAAGTCTGCCATGATGTGACCTGCCGAGATGGTCCAGCTGCCAACCTCTTGATTGTTTGTTGCTCAATTGTTTCTCCATTTAGAATGTTTTGCTCCATTAGCCATAAAGTGAATCGACGCTTGTGTTTCTTTAATAGCTAATCCTCTGTTTGCCCAGGGTTATGATCGCTTAGCTCTTCAATGTGTTGTGTGATTAGAGGCTCCATTATCGAGAGCTGATGCATGATGCTATGATGTGCCTTGAGGACTATATTATAGTCTAATGGGATGAATGATTTCCGGCCCATCCTCCCACACCCATGTAGTCTGCCCTCATGTCGGGACGGAGGCAAACCTATTGCAATCTGGTCTTTTCGGAAATTATTATAGAATGGACCTCTGGAATCAATGGCCTCTTCGGTAGTGTATCCCTCTATCATGGATGCCTCAGGACGAGCACGAGTGTTTACATACGCATTCAGTATTGACATGAAACGTTCATATGTCCACATCTCATGCAAGTACATGGGACCCAATGCCTGTATTTGTGGCACCAAATGCACGGCAAGGTGTACCATTATATCAAAGAAAGATGGTGGGAAACATATGTCAAGCTGTGGCACTGTCTCAACCGCGAATTCCTGAAGAGACTCCAACTGCCCTCGGTCAATTACCTTCTATGATATCTCGTTAAAAAAGTAGCATAACCGTGTGATTTCCATCTTTAAGAACACCGGGCTAATAGCCCTAATGGCAATAGGGAGAAAGGTTGTCAACATCACATGGTAGTCATATGAGTTGTAGTTGGTGAGTGTAAGATCCTTCATTGACACAATGCTCTTAATGTTAGAGCAAAATCCAGCTGGAACTTTCAATTTCTTGAACCAAACACACATCGCTTGTTTCTCATCTGTAGTCAGGTTGTAGCTTGCTGCCGGGAGGTGGTACTTTCCATTATCTAGCAACACGGGATGAAGTTCTGGTTTTATCTTCAAATTGACCAGGTCCTGACGTGAACTCAATCCTTCCTTTGTCTTACCCTTTATGTCTAGCAAGGTACCAATTATGCTTTCAAACACATTCTTCGAATGTGCATACCATCGACCAGCGTGCCGTATGTCAAACTCTTTCCAATATGGCAAATACTTGAAGAAAATTGACATCTTCTTAAATGTAGCCCCAGGAGTTGGCTTCACATCCTTTCTTGCTTTTCCATCTTTTGTCTTCTTGCCAAATACAAACTTGATGTTCTTAACTATCTCGTACACTCTTTGACCTTTACTATTACCTGATGGAGCAGTGGACTTTGTTTCGTCGTGATTGTCAAAGTATCTATCCATCTTTCGCAAGCGGTACCTATGTCCTTTCGATAAGAAACGCCTGTGTCTCATGTATACTATCTTGTTGGAGGCACTGAGGGACACGTAAAAGGTTTCATCCAAGCATACTACACAACCGACCTTACCCTTGAACTGTCCTGACAATACAAAGAGAGCTGGGTAATCGTTGATCATAACAAAAATAATTGCTCTTAGTGTGACTGACTCTTTTCGGTATTCGTCCAACATGGCGACACCTGTATCCCAAAATATTCTTATTTCCTCCATTAATGGCTCCAAGAATATATCCATGTCAACACCAGGTTGTGTAGGTCCCGAAATAAGAATGGTCAGCAAAAGGTATTTGCGCTTCTGCAACATGTGTGGAGGGAGGTTGTAGATAGTGAGGAGCACTGGCCATGTGCTATGCATGCTGCTCCTTTCGATGAAGGGATTCATTCCGTCAGTACATAGTGTGAACCGAACATTTCTTGTCTCCTTAGCAAATTCTGGGTGGTCAGCATTGAATTTTTGCCATTGCTTCCCATCGGCAGGATGTCGAAGCTTTCCATCTACTTTGTGCTTGTCAGAAGCATGCCAGGTCATAAGCTCTGCATCCTCAGGGTTTGCAAACAAACACTGCAGACGATCAACTGCCGGAAGATACCACATCACCAAAGTAGGAACCCTTCTCTGGGCATAATAGTCTTCTTCTTCATTTTCTTTGTTGTAGAGTTTTGAACTCTGTTGGGTCTTCTTTCTCTTCTTCCCTTTAGAAACAGAAGTTGCATTCTCCTCTTGTAGATAGTCTTTTTTTGTCTTGTACCGACTTGCACTACAATTTGGACAGTTGTCCAAGTCTTTGTAATCACATCGATATAAGATATAGTGGTTTCTGCATGCGTGGATCTTCTGGACACCCATAGTAAGCGGACTGATTAGCTTCTTTGTAGAGTAAGTGTTAGCAGGCACTTTGTTCTCCTTTAGAAGCATATCTCTGAGAGTACTTAATAATGCATCGAAACTGGCATCGGACCATCCATACCTAGCCTTCAACATAAACAACTTAAGCATAGACTATAATATCGTGAACTCTTTGGTGCAACCCTTACTCTCATCGTACAAGGGCTCTGCTGCTGCCTGCTCTAAGGCCTCCATTCCTTTCATGAAAAACATTGATGGATCCGTACGACGACGCAATAGTGCAGCCATCAATTCCGCGTCTTCATCCTCCACTTGAGTTCTGTTGGCGTCGGTTCCTCCAACATTTCCATCATCATCATGAACATCGGGCACACATGTTCACTCTCTTGGGGACAATGGTGTTCTGTCTCATGTCTGAAATGGTATACATCGTCAACAAGCATATCTGGACCATTGCCACCGAGATTCACAGGGTCTTCAGCTACATACGTTGCAGAGCTTCCCTCTCCATGCTTTGTCCAAATCAAGTAATCATTCATAAATCCTCGGCAGACCACATGAGCCATGATTGGACTTGTGTCTTCAAAAACAATAAGATTTCTGTAGTCTACGCAAGGACAATATATGTGCTTCGTCTGTGTTCTAAAAGCATGATTTTTAGCAGCATCGATAAACCTACGAACCTCAAGTACGTAGGATGGATCTACTCTGTCTAAGTTATACATCCAGAATACTCTGTCCATTGTTACCTGTTATAGAGTTTAATAGATTTAAATATTGTAATCACTAAAAAGGAGACATTAATGTTTTGTGATAATTACTAACAAACCTTAAGATGATCAGCAAACTCCTTCAGTGGATTATAGATGAAAAGGACTCCTCCCTTGTATATTTTCAAAATAATACATGTCCGGGTTAAATCACATATAGTTAAAACAACTAGTTAAATAAATACATCTCTCAAAAATAACTAAAGCAAGACTAAATAATAAAACCCTAATTAAAGAATCACCGGTACTTAATTAAACAAAACATAACTAAATAATTAAATCATATTTTATTAGATGAAATCCTAAAAACTAAAGAAAGATTACTTACTGAAGCCCTAATTAAAAGCCTAACCACTGCTTAATTTAACACAACTAAATGAACTAAACATAATAAATTAAAGCATCATTTTATTATATGAAATCCTAAAAAATAAAGGAGGACTACTTAATGAAACCCTAATACAAAACTCTAAATAAGAGTAACTAATATATAAATGAAACCCTAATTAACGAATCACCACTAAAAATATCACTACTAGCTAATTAAACTAAACATAACTAAAAATTTAAATAAGAGTAACTAATAAAACTCTAAAGGTTAAATTCTAGATAAAAAAAGTGAAACCCTAGATAAATAGTGACTAGAATAATTAAAAAAAAAAACAAAAACCTAGCTACACTTCTCTCTCACTTGAGGTGAAACCCTAAATCTCAAAAGTGGGTGGAGTTGAGCAAGAATGGTGGAAATGTAACTCTAAAGGCCAAATTCTAGATACAAAAGTAAAAACCTAGTTGAAAATTGTGGCTAAAATTGATCAAAATTGGCAAAAAGCTAGTTACTCTTCTCTCTCTCTAGAGTGAAACCCTAAATCCTAAATGTACCTAGAATTGAGCATCAATGGTTAAAAAGAGGTAAGATATATCAAAACTAAACTTTCTTAGCAACCTCCTTCAAAGAAATCAAGATCAAAACCTCTCCCCCTTATTTCTTCTCAAATCTGGACCTCCAAAATCGCCTCCAATGGAAGGTGGCGGCGAGCTACAGTTCTGGTGGGGAAGAAGGGAGGGGGGTATATATAGCAGGATCAGAGGCGGTTCACTTAAGGAACCGCCTATGCAAATAGATTAGCTGCTTGGCGATTCTCTTAACAAAACCGCCCGGTGTAAATAGCCTCATTTACACCGGGCGGTTTTCTTAAGTAACAAATGCGTGTTAATCGAGGCCAACACAAGCAGTTCCTTAAGTAAACCGCCCGGTGTAAATGAGGCTATTTACACTTTGGCGGTTTTCTTAAGAGAACCGCCGGTGCTAACTATTTGCACAGGCGGTTCTAGTTGTGGGACCCGCTTTGTTGATTTTCACTTTGGTGTCGTTTTTCTAAAACCGCCAAGTACTAATAAATACCTACCGTCAACACAAATCCTTTGTGTACTAGTGGTAACCCACGCAACCCAATAATTTCTTTTTGGGTTTTGGGTCAACCCAGCTTCAATTCCAGCAAAAAACACTAGAAAACACCAAAGCAATAGTAAACAGAAGATTTCAATCACCAGATTAATCCCAAACGGTGGCATCGGGACAAGTGTTGTAATTATCGAAACAAAGATGCAGGTGTGCTTGAAGCTCGACCATGGTAAGGAAGTGGCAGTTGGCGGCGAGGCGAAAGACCAGCACAAACCACGTGAGCGAGTGCGGGTGCCTGGCCACTGCTGCCGGCCGCAGCTGCACGGACGAGCTAACCGCCGCCGCCGCTACCTGTCCCTGGGCGTGGTTGAGCGCAGGCACCGCTGCACGCACAGGCAACCGTAGCCCTAGCCACTGCACGCACGGGCAGCGGTAGCCCTAGCCACCCGGCTGCTGCCTGACCTTGTGCCGTCGAGCGCACGTGAGGGGGAAGGGGCTCAGGCACTAGCGAGCGCAGGCGCGGGACCTCACTCAGCCACCGCCATCGCATGCTGGACCACCAGCGTCGAAGCCTCAGATCAGGCAGGCTGACGGCGTTGCAAATACGTTGGAGGCTGCGCAGCCGCATGAGTCAACGATGGGACTGGGTTACCCAAACAACCCAGCCAAATCAACACTAATTGGAACCAAAATTTAGTGGGCCAAATTATTGTGTATTTACACTACACTTTATATTTTGGGTAGTGGGTCATTATTGGGTTGACCCAGAAAAATCTGCATCGCGAGTTTTTGCCCTGCGGAAAGTGCTAGCGACATGGATCGAGGCCTCAAGCCTTCGACTAGTCCTACTGGCTACAGCGGCGAATAGGTGATGGAAGTAGGCGGTCGTGTGCCTTGCGGTTTCTCGCAAACAAAGCGGCCACAAGGTAGTCAAACACGTCTGTTGCTCTCATCCAGCTTTTCCTATGCATCCAAATCTCAAATTATCATCTACTGCAGAACACTATGCCAGAAATCATTAAAGGTGACACCTAAGTCAGTGACGTAGAAAGAAAACGCGTCACTAGTATTAGATTTGCGACGTGCATAGTTCCAACGCGTCACCGTAGGCAAAAAACTGCACAAATAAGTGACGTGTCTCATCAAAGCGCGTCACCTTCATCTATGCTATCTGGCACATAGACGCGGGTAGGCGAGACGCGTCACACGAGCTGCCCCCGGACCCGAAATTTTTATGAAACGCAGTTGTATTGAAGGCTCACGTCCGTGCTCGTCCACCAGGCACCCGAAGGCCTGCGGCAGTGCGGCCCCCGTCCCCGTCTCTCCGTCCCCCTCCTCGGTTCCTCCTCTCCTCTCCTCTCCTCTCCTCTCCCGATGCGGACCTTCCACATCCCATTCCTCTTCTAAGATCTGGATGCTATGGAGACCATGCGCCTGGTGACGACGTAGCAGCGGCTCCCCTGCCCTCACTTTTCCCTTGGGCTGTTTCCCCTTCGGTGGCGGCGGAGCTAGGGTTCCGTGTTCGCGGCGGCGGCGCTAGGGATTCGGTGTCCATGGCGGCTGGGGCGCAACACAGTCAGCGGCCAGCGCTAGGGTGGCTGGATCCATGGCTGCTCGTGCAAGGTCGACTGGATCAATGGCTGCTCCTCTAATGGCAACCCAATCAGGTATCCGCAAACCCTAACACTTCTCTCGTTTCGTCTTCCTTTAAGGACATGGAATCTCCATGGATCTGGTATTTGTCTAAAATCAAGCATCCATCGAAGCCTGACGGGGTATGCTGCAAGTTATAGTGCTTTTTACATAATTGATTTCCTCTATGACTTAGTGTTATTTTTCGTGGAAAGTGGAAACCTTCATTTTTCTGATGTAGGGAGACTACATCAAAGTTTATGCGTTGATGGCTTTCTTTCCGTGTGCCATTTATAGGATAGTAGAACAATAATACTTCTACTTACTCCACTAGCACTACTGTATGTGCAACTGCAACTACATTGAAATAGAGAAGAATGCTGTTTGCCTGCTACTGCTGCTGATTTACTCTATCATGTAAAATCACGTTCCCCTTGTTAACTTAATTTAACTTGGAAACTCTATACCAATGTTGTGTCTGAACCAACTCAAAATGAGGTCACTGAAATGCGCTGGATTGATTGTTTAGGTGAAGCTGAAAGCTACAGCACGCCTTCGGTGTATATTGCATTCTATTTTCTATTAGTCCATCATAGCTACGGTCGGTGGTTGTGGGCTTTGGCAACAGAAATATTACAGCCCAAAACCAGTTTACATGTCGTGGTCAGACAACATTAACGGACTATTTAATCCCTCGTATTTCCTTAAGTCCCTAGAACAACAGCGTTTCTGCACATTTGGAGATTGTTCTAATTTTCTGTAAGAGATAACTGAACTTCTATTACTACATTAATTGAATGCACTCCTTTTTTTCATCTCCTCTCTTTTGCAGGAGATCATCTCGTTGAGGGGATTGGCTTGTCTACTGATCTGAGGGCATGCGCTAATTGAATCATGTTAAGGTTATAAGGTTAGTTTCAGTCAGACTGTCACATACTTAATGGCCTATTCTCTTTTGTTTTCATATGATTTTAGTAGACCTCAAGTTAATGCAGCAGCTGTACTAGATTTGGTAGTGACCCTGGATGTAGGAAAATTTAGTTCCATCATGTAGTTATTATTTCGTTAATGAAAAAGAAATCATTATCCATATAGTGATTAATAAATGGATAGATAGTGCCAACCACTATGTATGCTCGGAGCACATTTCTGGCCTTGGTATACATGAATGCCTTGCTTCATTTTAATATTGGTCTTGTGGATGCTAGGCGCACATATCTGGCCTTGGTATTGAAGAGTAACTGTTCCAGATCTGAATAGCAAGTCAGGTTAATGTCTTTTCAAATCTGTGGGACTCATCATAGTCACAGGTTTATACATGTATTGTCAGTCATATATGCTTCTCTGCCTTTCAGTGCATCAACTGCGGGACTCATCATAATATAAATTAAAGCTTGATTGTTCTCCCTGTAATTCCCTTGCTTTATGCAATGTATACCTGCTATTATATGTGATTGATTAAACAGAATTGGGATTTCTGATATTGGTTACAAGCCTACATACTCTGCATTTTCTTTTATTATTCATGTATTCATCATTGAGCTTAGGAGATTTTTTTTTCATATTATTTAACATGGATGAACCTGTTACATGCATGCATTTCCTGTTCTTCTAAATGGTCCCATTGCACCTTGCTTGTGTGCTGTTGACACAACAGCTCTGATGACATTCAGGTTATTTGAGCATCGATGATTCTGGTATTTATTGAAGCTGTCCCTGTATTTGCATCTTTAAAAAGGAAAATATGTTTCAGTTGTCTGTTCAGTTTATCCCCAAAGTAAATGTCTGTCCTTTACAGATTCGCGACATACTGAATGGGCTCGCTGAGAGATTTAATAGCGACAAGATAATGGAAGAAAACAATGTTATCGGCCTCAAGCAGGTACGGTTCCATTTACTCCATCCTTTTTGCATTGGCTGCTATATATCTGGCCAACTAGCAATATCACTACTTTGAGAAACAGTTTGAGTTCACTTGAGCAATAAAACTGCTGGTTTTTTTTTTTTTTGATATTTGGAGCATACAATGAAATAATTTAATTTAGACCATGATCATAGTAGTTACCTCCCTCTCAACTTAGTTGAATGTAGAATGTTACTTTAGATTGGTAAGCTCTGTACCTCGACACAATGTTGGTAAGCTAACTTTCACGGAAGGTCGTGTTGGGTTCCAGTTATATAAATTCGAATTATACTTTTTGCATTGTGAGCTTGTTAGAACGGCTGTTGAGAAGTATTTTAGACTAAACCTATTTATTGATTACTGCAACCTGCGATCTGTACATAAAACTAAGCTTCATGCACCTAGATAGGCATGACTCAAACAGATGTTTTTAAGCCACAGAATGACTTTGCTTCATGTAGCAAGTTCTGTCTTCATGTATAATTCTTTTAACTTGTACAAAAAAAATGGAATGAAACAAATGGCAGTCATTGTTTTATCTGTATAAATTTGGCGATTTTAGATCTGCACAATATGCTAAATAGCCTCATTATTTTCTACTTTGCTGTAGGTTCAGAGCAGATTTTCCATCGATATGAATTGCTGAAGGTGTCTTTGTCCTTTTTAAATGCCTATTCAACAGCCAGGTTATGAGCTGTAGCATTCAAACTTCTATGAATCTTGTGAGTAGTAGCTGAAGTAGAATCTGCATTGTTTGAATACAGCTGAGTGAAAGGCTTGATTCGCCAGTCAGGAGGATTGGAGTGATCTTGTTTGTGTAGGAAATGAACTAGTTGTCTTTATGTATAGTCTTGTGAGTAGTAGCTGAAGCTTTGCCTTTATGTATAGTCTTATTTCAAGAACCATCAAGGGTTGAAGGCGACTATTTTCCCAAGTAGAAGGATGTTGTGTGATGTAATGTGTTAAATGAATCAACTGAGACATGTGTATTGTGAATCAGTGATGACTGAGACATGTGTATGTGAATCAGTGATGACTTATATATATAAATTATCTTATGTGAATATATATATATATATGGGGATCAGTATGTGTGGATCTGATGATTTGTATTGTATGTGTGAGAATTATAAGCTGCTATTCGTGACATGTGTGTACATCTTATCAGTGACGCGTATTAACTAAGCATGTCACTCGTATAACCACTATTGGTGACACGATTATTAACCAAGCGCGTCACTCATATCACTGTTATTGGTGACACGTCTCAATCCAACGCGTCACCAATAGGTTCTTATTGGTGACGCGCGTTTTTCTAGACAAGCGTCACCAGTGTTTTCTTATTGGTGACGCGTGGTGACGCGTATTTACGCGTCACCAATAGACCCTTATTGGTGACGCGAGAAGGGTGACGCGTAAAAAACGCGTCACCAATATCCCTGAAAACACATCACGAATAGGCTTTTCTGGCATAGTGGAAGGCTGGTAGCATGTGAGGGGTTGGAGGGCTCTACATATGCCCTTCACAGATCAATCAGAACCAACAACAAAGCAGAAAGGACTCCTTGGTATACATAATCATGTCCTAAACGATCTCTAAATCATATATGGATGGAGTAATTCATATTTAATTTTCTGGTTGAACGGTGCTCCTTTCACTAATATGACCTCTTCGTTACACAAGGCACTGCATAACACACGCCAGCACGCATGCATACAGGTCACTATCAAACACCAATCATCATAACCAAGTTGTCAATGATGATGCATATATACCTTCAGTTCAAAAAAAAATGATTGTGCGTACCTGGACATGCCCTTCGCTGACAATCACGAACTAATTTTGACAATCAGCAATATAACTCATTGATGTGCATCTTCACACACTAGTACACAAAATTTTCTGGTGGTGGGCGTTTTGTATTAACAGTGGCAGTTTTTTCAACTGCCACCAACAACAGGTCACGGTTAATCGATAAACTATGGTGGTCGTTTAATGCTAACTGCCACTGTTAATCCGATTCAAAAATAAAAAAAAATCCAGTGGAGATAGATCCAGCTTCTAGAGTCGTCGTCGTCGGGCCGGCCATCCACTGCCTGCACTACCTGGAGCTACTGTTCGTCGCCTCCGCAACATGGATGGCCAGGAGCAAGGGAGGAGCCCAGGTGCCGCCGTACCACACCAAGATCCGGTCAGAATCGGAGGGGAGTTGGTGGATCTGCGATGAGAAGAAGAGGAAGAAGCACCAATGAGTGGCTCGGGGCAGTCAGTTGAGGGAGAAGAAGAGGGAAGAGAGAGATAGGAAGCGAGCCCTACCTATCTTGCCGCCGCTGACGATGTCCTTCACTGAAGCTGAAGTCCACTGGATCCACCCGCCATCCACCGGAGTCCACCGGATCTACCCACCTGAAACGACCCGCAATTTCCTCGAAGGGAAATCCACAGAGTACATCGAATACAGTTGATACCATAGTTCATACATCACGAAAGATACAAATTTCAGAGAATCACAACCCTTGTAGCACGCCTAAGTACATCGTATTCTAGCTAAACACACACGGGATCAACATCAGAGTAGACGTAGCATCATAGCGGGTGAAGGCTCCTCCTTCACGGAGAATCATCAGAGTTGGGGTAGAGTATCAGCGGGCGTAGACTTGATCTTCTTAACCAAACTTGAGTGTAGGAACAAGACCACCTAGTCCTTCCAAAGACCGTTGTCGTCGTGAGACATCCTCGGTTCCCAAACCTGCTCAACTCTATCAAGACGATTTGTGCGGCCACGGGCTCCCACCCTATGCTTTGCTTTGCTATGTGGTAAGTGGAATGCAAGGGTAGAGAGAGAGGCCTATATTTGGCTATAGTTTTCCTATGCAAAAATTCATAATATAAATATAATGTAGTTCATCAAGTTTTAACCCATCTCAACCACACGTCCATCATCCCATCCATAACCACATCCACATCCACATCCATACTTCTCACCGCACTCTCACTCTCTAGTCGGCAAGGAAGACTCCCGCTCCTCCTTGCCTCAACGGCCTAAGCCGAAATCCAACAACACCCAGAGGGAGAGAAGAGAAGGACACCTCTCACTATTCAAGTGAAGCGTAAATCATAGGAATGTCCATGACCGTGGACACGGCTATACGTATAGATCGATCAACTCTGCAGAGCGTGTACACCTGGAACCACAAGATCACCATCATCGATGATGCCTCGTCTAGGTCGATACCAAGCTGCCGCCCTAATCGGCCCGATGCTACTCTACCACTCAGCCCGGGGCACCCCGGAGATCCACCGGCACGCCGAGACGTGAGAGGCGTGGTACCGGATCCCAGTGGATACCACGCTGCCTCGGGAGGAGGGTGTGGGTCTCGGCACCCGTACCTCCCTACACTATCACCTATCAACCTAGTAGTAGCAGCATGGGGCCAGCTAGTCGTCAAGTCGGACCCCGCCCATCAGGGACGAGTGGTGTGTACGAAGGGGGTCCTATGAACCGGTTCACAAGACATACCAGTCCTTAGGGTTGACTAGACAGGACATCTTCACCTTGGGCTCGATACCCTGTGCCTCGACGGCAGCTCCTATTCCGAGGACTCGTCCCACAAAGACACTCCTCCCCGGAACCTTCTCACATCACATGTACCCGCCACAGGTACTCTCTCACATAGGGAGTGTCCAGATCACACTCTCCGGCAAGACTTGTCCCCTGACTCGTCGTAGGTCCTGCCTAGTCGACACAACCCTTACAACACACCCAAGACACACGCCAAGATTTCTCCCAAGTTATCCCCAATTATCCAGTTTATGGCACCATGTGCCTTAGCCACACACAAGCATGTATAAGTAGAGTAAGTGTGTAGCAAGTATCATGAAGTAGGTGAGCATCTATCCTAGCAGCGGGTGTGCAAGGGGAAAGGTTGCGTCAAGGTAATGGCTTATCAAGCAATCTACCATGCATCCTATCACAATTGTTCGCATAAAGTAAAGCACTAGCAGTTACATATTGCATGTCTAATAGGATTCTACGAGGTTGGGTGGGACGTGGCACCTGTTTATAGCAATCCATAGTCATCCACATCTTGTTGCTCTTCGCATCTCCTCCTCCTAGCGGATCTCCGATCTATCCATCGTCACCGTGATGCAGCTACCTCGATATAGCGACACACAAGGCAAAAGAGCAATCAATCCCTAACCAAAATACAGTACTCCCTAAAAAGGCAACAGGCTACAGAAGGAACCAGATAACTCCAAATAAACACTAAAAAGACTTAGCCCTCGTGGAGAGTGTCCAATCCTCGGGCTCCAAACAAATAGAAGTGGTTGTTTGTTAAGCATAAGCTCGGATCGAGGCCTCGAAATAGCCAGTACGTCCCGGGTCAACCATGTCGACCTGTACGGCTCCAAGAGAAGAAGCCTTGATCCTAACTCAACTTAAACAAACACCATGGCTTGTGGCCTCACAATCCGAACGTCATGGAAATTGGCGGGGACCAGAGGATCACAAGCAAGAGGGAAAGGGAAATAGAAACAACAGGGTTTGTCCCCTGGTAGCCTCTAACCCGGAAGCCATAACCACTAGATAAGAATCAGGAAAGAGCAAGTAACGCAAAACCAAAGGGTTGTGACTTGGTTCCGGGCTCCTTGGCTTACCCGTCATGGTAGCGACGGTAGCAAAAGAGATTGAAGCATGATCAACCGAGGGGCGGCTACAGATCCTCTCGACCCGCACGTCACAACAATGTCGGAAGCCGAGAAGAGAGTAGCACAACAGGGGAAGAGAGGAGGGTTAGCTGGGCATGTCCATGTCGCGGCCTCGGTCACATCCTCAGTGAGGATGGTTTTTCCAACGGTCGATCGGGTCGACTCACACGGTCCGAGAACGAGACATGGACCATAGCTTTGCTAACTAGAAGAGATAGTCCGGTCTTTGATCCAATCGTCATGGCTAAGACGGGATCGAACAGAACGGGCTGGCAGGAAAAATAGAAGGTAGAAAAGAGAGGGGGTGGTGGTCTACCCCTTTCCAGTGCACATGCCATGGCAAAAGGCGAGGCATCGGAAGGAGTGACGCACAAGAGAGTGTGAGTGCCTAATCCACTTGTAGGGTACCTTGACCAAGGTGCACTAAATGCACTAAGACTTCCTCGGGGGTCTCATCGGTGCGGTTGTCATCGCGAGAACCCTAGGAATGCTACGGTCTAAGTTAGGTACTAACATACAAGGGGTTAAGCACAAAGGATCCAAAAGAGAAAATGTAGGATTCACCTCCCTTTGGATCCACTCGCCATTGTAATCGACGGGAATTAAGGAATGGAATCAATAGGCAATAAAGAACACTAACATAAATAAATAAGCGAAAAAGGGGACCCTTTGTCCCACGGCACTCCGATCCACATGACATGGTAATGGTCAGCGATCGAAGGGGCCGGAACAAGGGACTCGATCCACACCTCGCTGGATTAGCGAGAATCGAAAGAGAGCAAAAAGAGTAATGGCCCCACACTCTTCTTGACCTACCCGTCATGGCAAAGGACGGTGGTCAAAAGAAAAGAGACGATGGTCTCGCACGGTTCCGCGATCCACGCCAACTCATAGGGCACCACGACCTCCGTGCAACTAAGCGACAAAAGCTATTCCTCAGGTTCATAGCGATGCTGTTGTCATCACGAGAACTGAGGAATGCTCCGGTCTAGGTGGTGCAAGCATACGAGGTGGTGTGGAAAAATAGCACAAGAAGGAGAGGAAGGGAAAAGAAGAGAAATGAAAAGAGGTAGAGCCCGATGGTCATGGCGAGATGACTCGCGGCCATAAGCTATACCCTAGCGAGTCGGCATCCGTCGTCCCACGAGGGTCGTCTCCTAAGTCGGCTCCCACCAGACTAGGTCATCACGGGGCTCATTGTGTATGGGTAATATCCTTATCGTATCGAGTCCCTAATGACTGAGTCCTAGGGTCGAACTCGGGAGTTAACGCTCGTAGTACTATGGGGTCAACTAAAACACGAGAGAGCGAGAGAATGAGTTACGCTCGGCATCACGATCATGGCGGGACAAACCCACGATCGAAACGTCCAAGCGAGGTACAATCCCCCGATCGGCTCGAAGGCACGGTCCACAAACAATTTCACACAAATACACAAGAACCAATCCAACATAAGATGACGACCACACGGAGTAGCACATATCCATAGCATGATAGAGAACCGGCTCGAAGGCACGGCACAGGCATAGATATATCATCAAGCATGAAAACGGAAAATAAAAGTGAGGGCTTTGTCGATGTCGGGAACGGCATCGACGGGGGTTCCATAGGATCGACCTCGTCGGTAGGGAAGGGCGAGGCCGGCAGAGCTTCATGGAGTGACGCAGGAGGTCTTGAGAAGTGTGTGACCAGTTGCAGCAAGCCCGGGCCAGCTGTAGCCCGCCCCTAGCCACCTCTGGCCAGCCACGGCCAGCCGCTGGTGGCGAGCAGCCAGCTGTGGCCAGCCAGGGCAGGCTGCGGCTAGCTGCGAGTGGCCGTGGCCTGGCCGGGAAGGCTGCCCATGGCCGATGTGGGTCGGATGCGGCTGGGTGCTTGCTGCCGCCTCCCCGCAAGGTGTTTGACATGGCGCGATGGCCGATTTCAGTCGTGGGCAGCGGTAGAACATCTAAAAGGTGGGGTCTTTTGGTTCCGGAGGCTCACCGGCAGCTTTGTCGGTGTTGGGGAAGGAGTGGTCGCCGGGCGGCGGCGCTAGGATGGAGCGGGTTGGCACCGCAGGACGCCGGGTGCACCGCAGCGCTGGCACGTCGGCAAGGCGAGGTGGATGTGCGCCGCGGGACACCGGTTTCCGCAGGCCAAGCGGCTCAGCGCGGCCTAGCCCAGACATGGTCCGCACGACGCCGTGGTGCCGAGGCGGGGAACGGGCGCGCCGGGCGGTGGTGTTGTGGGCGTGTTCGGCGACGGCGTGTCGCGGCGTAGGCGTGGGTAGAGCGCGGTGGAGGCCGGCAGAGGCGCGCCGAGGTGCTCGGTGCGGCGAGGCGGAGCGTGGGCGCGGCCGCGATCACGGTGTACCGTGTGGTACGCCAGGCGCGCTTGGCGGCCGGGTGATGGCGGGCGGCGGCCGACGTGGAGGCTGCTGGCCGGCTGGAGGGCGCAGCCCGGGGCGGCGGGCGCCTGCGACCGGCTCGCGACCAGCGTCGGTCATCCGCAGCGCCGCGCATGTCACCGGGGGTTCCACGAGACCCAGCGGCTAGCGATGGCGGCTAAGCTTTCAGGGTCAAGCGGCGCCGTTGCCACTGGCGCGGCGTCGCGCGTGGCGAGCGAGCCGGGCGCGCGCTTGCCGGCCAGAAAGCAGGCGAGGCGTGGCGATGCGGCCGGGAAGAAGGAAGGAAAGGAGAGCGGCGGCCGCAGGAGCAAGAAAGGGAGAGAAGCGGCGGCGGTGGATGAGTACTGGCAAAGGAAGCTAGGTTCGAGGCACGGACGCGATGGCCTCGCGTCCGTAACCTCCTGCCAAGCGCACACGGCGCAATCGTGCGGAGGGGCGCGAGCTGGGGTGGCGCTGGCGGAGCACGCCTTGGCGGCGGCGGCTCCCCGGCCGGGAGTGGCGCCCGGCCCGGGGTTCCCTGGGGAGCGCGGCACTAGGCCGACCGGGCCTCGCGCCAAAGGCTGGCGGCTCCCTCAGCCGGCCCAAGGCCGTGAGGGGGAAGGGGGCCTAGAGCGGGGGCCGTCGTGGGCCCTGCTTGGTTGGGCTGCGGGTAGGAAGGCCGAGGCCCGGTGGTGGTGGCGTTGGCGTTTGCATGCAGTGGGAGAGAGGGGAATGAGGTGGGAGTGGGCCGGTGGGAGCTGAGGCCCAAGAGAGAAGGAGAAGGTTTTTCTATTTTTCTTAGTGCACTCGAAATGATGACCAAAGGAGAATTAGAGAGAATTTAAAAGAAGGGAAGAGAGCTCTTGTTTTATGATTTGAACTCTAGAAGGTTTTCAAGGGGTAACAAGTGATATTGAGGGGAGATCAAATGAAGGAAAAGATTTGTTCATCTTCTATTGATTTGGGTTGGAGAGGGATAAATAACAAGGGTTTCGGAGGAAATTGCTATGGACTGATGCACTCCAAACTCTGACAAGGGTCAAGCTCGGAACCAAGGCAAGAACATCAGCATTCTCCTGCAACCAAATCTAAATGAAGTGCAACGATTCACTAGCAACTTCTCCCACGTTCCACCTACGTTTGCCCTAACGACTACATGATTCACACATTGCAGGAAAAAGTTTTAAAAAGTTCGAATTTTTGGTGTTCTGAAACCAAGGGATGTTACACTT
>JADLZL010002868.1:0-10364 GCA_015844335.1 Chrysopogon serrulatus
CATTTTACCTAGGGAGTTCTACCGGGTTATCGATTTATATTTATACCACTGGGAAAGCTTGTTATAAACTCTATCTATTATATTGATAAAAAAGTATATACAATGAATAAGTGATATTATCAATGTCATCTACTCTACTCATAGCAGAAAGTCATAAGATAAATATAGATAAATACGGGTATAGATAATCGCATTGTCTAGTCATAATCATAGTTAGCCAATGATGAACCCAAGGAGTTAATTGCTCAAGGCAATTCTATAACTACATCAATGAATAACTTAATTAGTGCACATCTTAGTAATCATCGCTTAAGTCAACCCTATATCATGATCACAATGTAAGGGGCATCAACTAGGAAGGCCGATGTGAAACAAGTAGTCATTATCCATCCTCATTTAATCAAGTGTCTTTAACGCCCCACACACACTCCAGGTGGATTTACGAGGAACCAACGTGAAGGTCACCTACGCTGACTACCGCATGTCCCCGCATGTCAGGGTGCATCATTGCACAAACAAGATATCTAGACACCATGTCAAGGGCTGTCTATCATTCACCTATTGTACACTTGGATAAACGCTTATACGAGCAATACATGAATCAATAAGATCGAACTAACTTAAACTAGACATATAATCAAAGTAGACAATGACTCATTGCAATTAAGAACATATGAACTCAAGAATAATGTCTCCTTAATCTGAATAATGAATACAATGTAAGAAAGAAACTAGAACTATACCGAACTCCTCGCTGGCCCGCATGCACGGGGGCCTGCATCCCGATGAAGAACTAGATCTCCCTCTACTTTTAATCTAAATCTAACTCAGAACTATGAACCAGAAGGCTCTTGATAAACTTGAAGGCTTCTGATGCTTGATGGCTTGAGGCCTTTGATGAATAATGAATTGGTTTCTCCAGGGGTCTACCCACATATTTATAGTCCGGATGGCGTGCGCCGCAGATTAAACCGATTTTAACTAAGGGCCGAGATGCATCAGAGAGGCGGTGGAGCAAGCTTCCTGGGTGGAGCAACCTCTAGCAAGGGCGCCACCTGGTTCTGCGTGGTACTAAGCCATTTAATTCAAGCGCCTCTCCGGCCCCCCGTTTCTCTGTGTCTCTAGAGTCTTTCCGAGTCCACCGTATATTTCCTGTATGATAAGTTTCGTGCTTATTTTGCCTTGAATCCTCTTTTTCAGCTTTTCTCGAATAAATCCCCCGTGAAATATATAGAATATGCAAACTCATGGAAATTATCGGGCTAAAACCTAGACTAGTGTGGCCAATGTATTCCCCTTGTGCGCTGCAAGTTCTAATGAATGTTGACATTATCCACCGCTAACAACCCCCAAGCTTACCTTTCAGCCCTTTGGCAAACAAACTAAGTTTCCACTTTTTATTGTATTTTGATCAGGAGTTGCTACAATGTTGTTAGTCTTCCAAATATACACACGCTTTCAAACAAAGATATTCCTCCGGATTAAACAAGATATGTTCTAATCCTTCAAACTTACTTATTCTACCTTTAATTATAGGGCTTTTTACAGCTTTTGCATAAGTCTTGAGCAATTAAAAGATAGAACAATCAAGTCAAGCGCTATGTCTCGAATTTTCATGTAGTTAATTATTCCGGAGTTTTTCATAAGTTTTCAAAATAAAACTTGAGCTTCATTTGTACGACACCCCTCAAGTCTCTCAATGTATGTGGTATTTATGGTTGTCTCTTAAGGCATTGATGATGTTATGCCTCCTATAGCCTAAGGATATATATATATATATATGGTAGAGCTCATAGGATCGTGGCAATAACAAGGGTAGGCATACTTGCAATGCATATATTGTAAAGTCAACTAATGGATCCATTGTGAGAACTGAGGCATATACAATCAAACCAAGATGTGCATGTGTATGGAATATGGTGGATAGGTGTATATATGGTATTTGTATTAATTTAATTCTACTTTTTGCTCTTTTGAAATAACTCTTTGAAATTTTTCTCAGAAAAAACATGGGGCCATCTTTTATTATTTTAAATCAGGAGGCGACATCTTTTTACCCGTTGCTTTAAATTGCTGGGACATTTGTCCATTTTACTCCCTTCTTCTTTTTTTTATAATCTTTTTGCATGGCCACATGCATCCCTTTGAATATAATAAACACAATTAGAGAGATACAAAATGACTTAGAGCATTAAAACAGGTAGGTTTTTCCTATGGGGTATATTTTGGTGTTTTCTCCCAATGTAGGAAAGAAACATTTTAGTGATGAACATGGATGGAAAATATGTGAATGACTGCAATTTACTCCAGAAAAGGAATAATGCATATGTGGACTGGAGTGTGTGAGTGATCTTGGTTTAAAAAGCATAACAAGACTCTATAAGACATACAACATAGGTTGACTGAATTTCAATGCAAAGCCGGCAGCTTAAATGTGAAAAGGCTTCCTATCTTCTAAGAATATTATTTCTGGCTTTGGTAGGGAATTCATATTTTGTCATACAAGAGCTCATCATGTAGATTTTAAATTTTCAAAATAAACCTCCGTAACTTAGTAATGCTAGAATAAAATAAATAGCGGCTCAACCTTCATGAATCATATCGATCAACCACCTAGACTCAACAAGAAACTTATGCCTCCACAATTCAGGTTCAGAGAGTAAATTCTCCAATTAAAAACAATGTTGTTTAAAACTGTGAAGATTTAAGTTTGGCAACTAGGGTACTTAGCAAGGATGATAACAGAGCAACTATTCATCATCTCCAAAACAAATTTTAATGTTCATCAAGTTTTTAATTAACTCTAGCCTAGACTGACCTAAATATACTATAACTAAATATTTATTTGGTTTTTGAATAATTATGTATATATTTTTTTATCGCTTTTGAATTAACAACCTAACAAAAGACTCTATAACTTTTGTGGACCTTCATGTGCCCACATATTTTTGGTATTTTATGAATATACTTAAGGTAAACTTAATAATCACCTAGGTGTAATCACTCGATAACTAGGGATGCCCTCCCCTAAGCCGGATGTTTGTAATACTTGGATGTAAATGTCCTTTTAGAGCGGAGCTAGCTAACAGAAAGGCACTCGGTGGTTACCATTGATAGACTCCTCTCCTTATCACGATGTTGTTCCCGCATGAATACACTCCACAAAAAAAAAGAGAAACCAAAACTCGAGGCTCAAATTTAATATCGGGTTAGCGGTCACCCAAAGAGTAATTGATCTTTTTTTATGAGCAAATTTTTACATTGCCGCATTTTAGCGTGATTTCATTTTTTTCTCTTTTGAATTTTCTGTTTATGATGCAGAATTAAATATGAATGCTATTTTTATTATTATTATTTTTATGCCACCATAGTAAATATTCCTACTGGGATCCCATAAGTTTAATTATATGGGGCTTATGAATTTGTGATGCAATAAATAATGCAAAGTAAATGTTTTTGTTGTTTTTATATTTTAATGTGTAAACATAATTATGCTATATATTAAAGTAGAGTAAACTCACTAGTGAACTTAAGTAGATAATTACCATTCTAACCTTATGGCTAGGTACTGAATTTAAAGTCTACCGACAGACTTAGATAGAGGAGAATACTTACTTAGTGGGCCCACTAGTTCCCAGGTCACCTCGCCAACCTCCGTCCTCGGTGGTGCAAGACGCGGCTTCTTTCTCCTTCCATCTTCTTTCCTCTGCTCCTTTCCGGCTTCTTTCTCTAGCTCCCAAATTCTAGATTCAAATTTTGTTTTCCTCCCACTTTTCTAGATGTGATAGGATCTTCTTCTTTTTCTCGCTTTTAGATTTGGTCCATTCTTCAGATTGCCTTCTACACAATCTTTCCGTAAAATTCTTCCCAGCCTACAAAGGAGGTCGGGTAGCCCGACCGCGCCTTGGCATCTTTCTCCCTCCAAGCTTCCTCGACCGATCTTGGTTAACAAGTGTTCTAAATTGATGTTGCATCTTCCAAAGGGCAAGTTGAAGTGGATCCGTCCGAAACGATGTAGATGTTCACAAGTGCAGGTGTAGAGAAATGGTCTTCCCAAAAGGATCTGGGATCGCCTCCCCGCATATCAAGAACTAGAAAAATCCGCAGTATATATTGCCCTTTGAATTCCTTACCTATGACATCCTTGACCACCCTTCGTGGAACCTCGATTGATCCGCCATCCGCAGAACTAATAAATGTTGAGTATAGAGGTAAATTATCAAATAAATCATCATATACCTATTTTGATATTACGTTGCAGCCTGATCCGGTGTCGTGTATGGTGTTGGCGAAGGTGGTGCCCTTTGATCGTGCATTCATAATTGGTATACCCGATCACCTCTCTTTGTTGAAATGGCTTGGGTAGCATAAAAAAAATGATCATTTTCTCAGATTGAGAGCGTGATTAGTTGAGTAGTTTTTTAGGTGCATGCTTGATCTCCCTCTCCATCTTCTATTGCTTCTATTGTTTCTTTTCTTCGCACTGGATCAGGAAGTTGCTCTTCTTGTTGGATGGAATTGCTTCGGGTCATTCGGAGCTTTCAGACGAGGTTCTTGAATGTGAATCTTTTCTTTCTTGTCTTTAATGGATAGGATGATCTTGGCGCATTCGCATAGATGATGGCTTTATTGTGCACAAGAATGGTATGCCCAAAATTATGGGTGCCTTCTCTCATCTACTCCTCGTCTCCATGACCATTTTAAATCAATCGATGTATGATTGTCCCACTCTAATGACAACTTTTCTTAGTACTCTCTCGTGGTAGCAAATGGACTGATCTCGCAAGCTACAAACGCATATTTGTGTACAATGTAGGATCGCATTATTTTTCTCATAGATTACCTTGGGGTATAATGTTGACACTAGCGCCTCGAAATCACGTATAGCCTCCCCGAAGCTATGACATCCTATAGCGATAGGAATGACAGCCTGTGGTCTCCCATCTTCTCAGAAGAGAGAGGGTCAATCCATCTATAAACCGTAGGCTCACATGGTATTGCTGTATTGTGAATATCAACAAGATTAGTATTTTCTAAATCTTTCTTGCTGGCCGGGATCTTACTTTTCTCAAAATGGAGGAACAGCAGCAACTAGTTGAGCTTAATTGTGATTCTAATATTTTATTAAAGCTGTGCGATTCTTATAGCGTATAAAGGTGTTCAATCTAGTATTTATGTTTTCTAGTGCTTTATCATTTGAAGCTATCTTTCTAGTCATTTGATCTAATAATTTAGATTGATTAGCAACTAAATTCTTAAAGGTGAAAGATTGCAGTTATTAAAATTATTATATTGGTTGTTACCTTGGTAATTACCTTGTCGAGGTTAAGCTAATTACCCTTTGGTTTTGTTGAGGACGGTAGTAGGTGTTGTTGTTGATGAAGTTCTACATCCTCTTTGTAGTGTAGGCAGCCGATAGCCGAGTGCCCGTAGTCTTCACATTCTTCACATGTCATATGAGAATCATTGATGCATGACTTCCTTCTTCTCTCTATATATCGAGCTTCTTCATACGAGGTCTAGCTTCATAAAGACTAAGGCCGGGCTTCTTGAGATGATGGATTCCTCCTCCTTCTATAGGCTAAGTATCATTTTCATTACAAATTGAATTTGAAAGGGGTCATCTTTCTCAACGAAGTTCCTTTAGCATCCGAGAGCTTAAGTGACAGGAAAGCTCCCCCCAGCTACAAGATCAATACCTACGGTGCTAGAGACAAGCCCGTGGTAGAAAGTTCCGCATTTTAATAGCTACCCTTCATCCCATGATGAGGACAACAATGTAGTTCTAGAATTCCTCATGCTTCAAAGGAATGATTCATCATGTTGTTGTTAGAAACTTGAAATCTTTTCCCATCGCTAGAAAGCATTGGTCTTGGTCAGAGGAAAGAATTTCACAGGTGAAAGCTAAGTTGAGTGATAGGTCCCATATAGTGTATTTGTTCTTGCTGATGTGGTAGAACCACCGCTGGCTTTCTCATAATGAGAATGTGTGAAAAGACTCGACTTGTCTTACCCATAGGAAAGAACCTTGACAAAAATGCTGTGGAGCACTTATCCCAAGTTGTATGATTATCCTTGTTGGCATAGAACTGTTGGCACTTCTAACGTCGCTACGAACTAACGGGATTAGAAACGCATGGCATTTAAATTAACTTATCATTAGCAACTAGCCACTTCTTTATCACTAGCATTCCTAAGCATGAATTAAGTTGTCATCCCTAATTGTAATGCTAAGAAGCAAATATAGATTTACATGTATTATTTAATATGACTAGGCAGATATATATATATAAACTAAAATATATTCTGCAAGCGGACAGATAATTATACCATTGTAGCATTTTACCTAAGAGAGTTCTACTAGGTTATCGATTTATATTTATACCACTAGGAAAGCTTTATTATAAACTCTATCTATTATATTGATAAGAAAGTATATACAATGAATAAGTGATATTACCAATGTCATCTACTCTACTCATAACAGACAGAGCTCACAAGATAAATATAGATAAATACGGGTGATAGCATAATCAAGTATCATAATTATATAGATAATCATCAGAGCATTGTCTAGTCATAATCATAGTTAGCCAATGGATAAACTAAGGAGTTAATTGTCTAAGGTAATTCTATAACTACATCAATGAATAACTCTAATTAGTGCAATTACATCTAGTAATCATTGCTAAGTCAACCCTATATCATGATCACATGTAAGGGGGCATCAACTAGGAAGGATGTGAAACAGAGTCATTATCCAACTTCGCAACCGTTCCCTGCTGTCCAACACACGGAGGGTGGACTACAGAGGAACCAACGTAGCTGTCACCTACGCGGACTATCACATGTCCCGGCATGTCAGGGTGCACTCGCAGACAAACAAGATATCTAGACACCACATCTACATATTGTCTATCATCTTCCCATTGTACACTTGGATAAACGCTATACGAGCAATTACATGAATTCAATAAGATAGAACTAACTAAACTAGACATATAATCAAAGTAGACAATGACTATTGCAATTAAGAACATATGAACTATTAAGAATAATGTCTCCCTAATTTGAATAATGAATACAATAAGAAAAGAAAGAACTAGAACTATACCGAACTCCTGCGCTCCAGATAGGCACCGGGGGCTCCAGATCCCGATGAAGAACTAGATCTCCTCTACTTCTAATCTAACTAACTAGAACTATGAACTAGAAGGCTCTTGATGAACTTGAAGGCTTCTTGATGCTTGATGGCTTGAGGCCTTTGATGAATAATGAATTGGCTCTCTCCAGGGGGGTCCTCCCATATATTTTTTAGTCGGTGGGATGAACGTGCGCTGCAGGATCAAACCGACTTAACCAAGGGCCGAGATGCATCGGGAGGCGGTGGAGGAAGCTTCCGGAAGGAGGGGGCAAACCCTAGCGGGGGGTGCCGCCCGCCCCAGGTGGGGCCGGCCGGCCCTGGCGGCCTTGGCCCCTGTTGCTTCGGGTGTCTTCGAGCAGTCTTCCTGAGTCCAATCGTGATATTTCCGTGGCGGATAAGTTTCGTGTTTATTTTGCACTTGAATCCCTCTTTTTTAGCTTTTCTAGAATAATCCCTAGAAAATATAGAATATGCAAAACTCATGGAAATTGTCGGTTAAAACCCTAGACTAGTGTGTTTTCATGTATTCCCTTGTGTCTAAAGTTCTAATGAATGTTGACGTTATCCGCCGTCAACAACTCCCCCAAGCTTACCTTTTGCCAGTCCTTTGGCAAACAAACTAAGCCTAATTTTTATTGTATTTGGATCAGGAGTTGCTACAATATTGTTATACTTCCCAAGTACACATGCTTTCAAACAAAGATATTCCTCCGGATTAAACAGTATATGTTCTAACCTTCAAACTTACTCATTCTACCTTTAATTATAGGACTTTATAGCTTTTGCATAAGTCTTGAGCAATCAAAAGATAGAACAATCAAGTCAAGCGATATGTCTCGAATTCTTCGCAGTGCTAACATTCTGGAGTTTTCATAAGTTTTCAGAATAAAACTCAGAGCTTCATTGTAAGACACCCTCAAGTCTCTCAATGTATGTGGTATTTATGGTTCTCCCTTAATGCATTAATGATGTTATACCTCCTACCGCTAAGGATATATATATGGTAGAGCTCATAGGATCGGCAATAACAAGGGTAGGTATACTTGCAATGTATATATTGTAAAGTCAACTAATGGATCCACAGAGAATCGAGGCATACAATCAAACCAAGATGTGCATGTGTATGGAATATGGCGGATTGGTGTATATATGGTATTTGTGGCTAATTCTAATTCTACTTTTGCTCTTTTGAAATAACTCTCTTGAAACTTTTCTCAAAAGAAGCATGGGCCATCTTTATTATTCTAAATCAGGGAGGCGAACATCTTATACCCGTTGCTTAAATTGCTGGGACATTTGTCCATTTTACTCCCTTCTTCTTTTCTTTTTTTAATCATAGCCACATGCATCCCTTAAATATAACAACCAATTAGAGAGATACAGTCAGGACTTAGAGCATTAAAGATAGGGTTTTTCCTATGGGGTGTATGTTTTTGGTGTTTTCTCCCAATATAGGAGAGAAACATTTTTATGATGAACATGGATGAAAAATATGTGAATGATTGCGCTTACTCCCAGGGTAGGAATAATGCATATGTGGACTGGGTGTGTAAATGATCTTGGTTTTAAAAAGCATGACAAGACTCTCATAAGGTATACAACATAGGTTGACTGAACTCAATGCAAAAAAGACTTAAATGTGAAAAGGCTTCCTATCTTCTAAGAATATTATTTCTGACTTTGGTAGGAATTCATATTTTGTCATACAAGAGCTCATCATGTAGATTTTAAATTTTCAAAATAAACCTCCAGAACTTAGTAATGCTAGGAATAAGATAAATAGCGGCTCAACTTTCATGAATCATATCGATCAACCACCTAGACTCAGCGCAAACTTATGCCTCCACAATTCAGGTTCAGAGTAAATTCTCCAATTAAAACAGCGGTGTTTAAAACTTAGGAAGATTTAAGTTTGGCAACTAGGTACTTGGCAAGGATGACAACAAAGCAACTATTCATCATCTCCAAAATAAATATTTTTTAATGTTCATCAAGTTTTTAATTAACTCTAGCCTAGACTGACCTAAATATACTATAACTAAATATTTATTTGGTTTTTGAATAATTATGTATATATTTTTTTTATCATTTTGAATTAACAACCTAACAAAAGATTCTATAACATCCGTGGACCTTCATGTGCCCATATATTTTTGGTATTTTATGAATATATACAAGGTAAACTTAATAATCGCCTAGGTGTAGTCACCTGATAACTAGGGGATGCTCCTCCCCCAAGCTGGATGTTTGTAATACTTGGTGTAAATGTCCTTCAGAGCGAGCTAGCCAATAGCAGACCTGGTGGTTACCACTGATAGACTCTCTCCTTGTCACGATGTTGTTCCTGCATGAATACACTCCACAAAAAGGGAAACCAAAACTCGAGGCTCAAATTTAATATTGGGTTAGCGGTCGACCAAAAGAGTACTTGATCTTCTTTATGAGCAAATTTTTACATTGCCAGATTTGAGCAGGATTTCATTTTCTCTCTTTTTAAATTTTCTGTTTATGATGCAGGAATTAAATATGAATGCTATTTTTTATTATTTTTATTTTTATGCCACCACAGTGAATATTCCTACGGGGATTGTTGACATTTACTACCATCATTACTAAAAAGCAGAGATAAATCCTACCCCTAGCAACAACGCCAGAAATGCTTGGTATATAATTAACTTGTCATTAGCAACTAGCCACTCATTTATTACTAACATTCCTAAGCATGAATTAAGTTGTCATCCTCAATTATAATGCTAAGGAATAACTATAGATTTACATGTATTCAATATAACTAGGCAGAAATAAAAGATATGAATATAATATGAATATGAACTAAAATAGGTTCTGCAAGCGGACGAGATAATTATACCGTTGTAGCATTTTACCTAGGGAGTTCTACCGGGTTGTCGATTTATATTTATACCACTTTGGGAAGGTCTATGTTTATAACTACAACTTACACTATTAATGTGAAAGATAAACTATAACTAGAATCCTACTCATAACAGGGATAAGTCACATGATAAAAGATATATAATAGATAATAATGATCAGTCATCATAAATAGATAAACATCAGAGCTCTTCTAGTCATAGTAATAGCTAACCAATGGATAAACTCAGGAATAAATACTAAGGCAATTCAATAACTACGTCAATGAATAACTCTAATTAGTGCAATTACATCTAGCAATCATTGTTTAGTTAATCCTACATCATAA
>JADLZL010002869.1:0-51187 GCA_015844335.1 Chrysopogon serrulatus
TCGGCCGGTCCAGGCCCGCCCAATGCCATCGTTGCCGCCGTCCACGGCAGCGGCGGCGGCGCAGCAGCAGCTGGAGTCCCTCCTCCCGCACCTGTCCACGCTCTCCCACTACAAGCAGTTCCACGCGCGCCTCCATGCCTTAGGCACGCTCCACTCCTCCCCATCCCTCCGCGCGCGCTTCCTCGACCACCTGGCGCTCCTGCCGCACGCCGACGCGCTTCCGCACGCGCTCCACCTCCTCCGCTCCCTCCCGTCCCCCGCAACCAACGACTTCAACGCCGCCCTGCGCGGCCTAGCCGCCTCCCCGCACCCGGCGCGCTCTCTCCTCCTCCTCGCCGGCCGCCTCCTCCCTGCTCCCGCGCCGCCACGGCCTCGCCTCGACGCGCTCTCCCTCTCCTTCGCGCTCAAGGCCACCGCCCGATGCTCCGACGCGTTCGCCACGCTCCAGCTCCACGCGATCCTCGTCCGCCTCGGTGTGGCTGCTGATGTCCGCCTGATGACCACGCTGCTCGACTCCTATGCCAAGTGCAGCGACCTCGCGTCCGCACGGAAGGTGTTTGACGAAATGTCCGTGCGGGATGTGGCCACATGGAACGCGCTGCTTGCAGGGCTGGCGCAGGGGACGGAGCCGGATCTCGCTCTCGCTCTGTTCCGCAGGCTGGCAGGGAGCTTTCGGGAGTTGCCGCCAAGGGAGGAGCCAAATGAGGTGACTGTTGTTGCTGCACTTTCTGCATGTGCACAGCTTGGATCATTGAAGGATGGATTGGCTGCGCATGAGTTTGCTCGTACAATAGGAGCTGTGGACAATGTTCGTGTCTGCAATGCGCTTATTGACATGTACTCCAAGTGTGGCTCCTTGAACCGGGCTCTCGAAGTGTTCCATTCCATCAAGCTAGAAGACCGAACACTTGTGTCCTACAATGCTGCAATTCAGGCGCTTTCCATGCATGGGCATGGGGCAGATGCACTGAAGTTGTTTGATGAAATGCCAGCTCGTATTGAACCAGATGAAGTAACTTACCTTGCTGTGTTGGGTGGGTGCAACCATGCCGGGCTTGTTGATGATGGGCGCAGGGTCTTCGATTCCATGCGGGTTCCTCCCAATATGAAGCACTATGGGACCATTGTGGACCTCCTTGGCCGTGCAGGCCGCCTTGCTGAGGCACATGACATGATTATGTCTATGCCATTTCCAGCAGACATTGTCCTCTGGCAGACATTGCTAGGTGCTGCCAAGATGCATGGTAATGTGGATCTAGCGGAGTTGGCTGCCACAAAGCTTGCTGATCTTGGCTCCAACGTTGATGGTGACTATGTGCTCCTGTCCAATGTATATGCGTCCAAGTCCCGGTGGGTGGATGTTGGTCGAGTCCGTGACACCATGCGAAACAATGATGTGAAGAAAGTCCCTGGCTTCAGCTACACCGAAATAGATGGTGTAATGCATAAGTTCATTAATGGTGACAAAGAACACATGAGGTGGAGGGAAATATACAGAGCATTAGATGAAATTGGGTCAAGAATCTGTGAGCTTGGGTATGAGCCAGAAACGAGCAATGTGCTACATGACATTGGGGAGGAGGAGAAGCAGTATGCTTTAAGCTACCATAGCGAGAAGCTGGCCATTGCATTTGGGTTAATTTCTACACCACCTGGGGAGACTATTCGAGTGATCAAGAATCTTCGAATATGTGGAGACTGTCACGTGGTGGCAAAACTTATCTCTAAAGCCTATGGTCGAGTGATCATTATCCGGGATAGGGCAAGATTCCACCGGTTTGAAGATGGACAGTGTTCCTGCAGAGATTACTGGTAAAATACTGGCACACTGGTCACTGGCAGCCCTACTAAACACAAAATGTGCACCTTGAAGAGAGTTCAAGTGATGTGGCTGCATTTCTAGTCAAAATGAGGATGAAAGTAGATAACATACAGACTCTTGACCACCATGTTACTGTTCAGAGGCTCATCACATTAAAAAATTCTTAGAAGATGCAAAGTTATATGACTTGCACGAACTCCTGGGTTTGCCTAACAATTCAAGAAGTGTCTTGGAAGCAGAACCAACAAAGCTTTGAATTAAAGTTGCTCTACGACTGTTATTTATCAATATTCACAAGTCTATGAGGTTTGTGACAAACTGACAATGAAACATGTTTTGATGTTGTTCACCTACAAACTCTAAGAGGTAAAGTGGACTATAGCTGCAAATATCATTGATGCATCACTTTTTCCACAAACATGCTTTATGCATGTGTTAAATTAAGAGGTCACACACACACACAAAAATCAAATGAGTTAATAGAGTTTTTGACATGTAGAGCTGAGTGTTTCTACACTATTGTACTGTTAGACTTTTGCTCATGAATTGATTTTTAGTTGTATCCATTTACTTCATTTCAGATTCAATTGTCTGAAATTTGGGTCTGGAAAAAATATGCGTTTTAGTAGATGTTACTTTCCATGTTTTTTTTTTCTAGACTACTTGATCTTGTTGTAAGCCTATGTTGCTAAATGGAACGAAATCAATTTGGTACTGCTCTGAACATGACATTACCTGCCCTATTCCTCTGCTAGGATTATTGATGCATCCGTCTTGGTATTGTCATAAAGTTCTACAAAAATTTCATTTTCGTTCATTTATATTGGCAGAGGAGGGGAGGGATGGGGCTGACACTTGACAACTTTCAGCGGTAGGTATGAAACTTATCTGCAAAATGGAGTCATCATTTATTCATTTGTAGTTTGATGTTTTTATCTTTGAATCATCCTTTTATGAAATTTCAAGATTGAGTATATATTTTCTATCTACTCTATGACACTTGCATGTAAACATTATGTTCTGTATTTCTCACTCACTTGCTCACTCACTCACTAGGAAAGTGTATCACTGGCAGCAACTTTGTTGGTTTTGGAAAACCCTGGAGTTGAAGTCCAAGTAAATGATCTCAAAAAAGCATAATTGAAATTCAACAAACCACTGAACCTGGAAGGGATCAGATCAATGGTTGCGACACAAAAGAACAAAGAACGCTGTGTACCCTCATGCATATTGCTATTGCATTTGTATGGAGTCGTGTGCACATTTTCTTTGTTCCTTGAGTTGAGGTTCTGAAAGTTTTAATGTGTAAGCCTTTCAATAAAAGGGTGTGAAAGATGCCAGATCAGCAGTTAAGGAATTGATGCAAGAGAAAGAAAAATGACCAAAATGTTAGAATAATTGAGGATACAAGTTATTTGAAGGGTTCTCTAGGTAGGGCAAGTCATCCGAAGGAGCAGGTCTAAGGTTAGAATGCATTTGGTGCACTTCTGAGGTGCCCAACCTTTCTGTAAAATGCTGTCCAGAGGAGTTGTTGTTCCTCATTATATGAGAAAAAACAGGGTTGCTATCTGCACTCTTAGATTATTTTTCTATGCTTAATTGTTTTGCCATTAAGTACCTACCCTAAGAGCATCTCCAACGGTTTTGCATATTTTGTTTGGTAAAATTGAAAGTTTGCCAAGTCTCAAATAAATATGGCAAAGGTCTAAAGAGTCAATCTCCAATGGTTTTGATCGTTGGAATGGACAGGTGTGCATATATGTCCTTCCCTGTTTTTTGTCAAAACAAAAATGCAAAGCTCAGGTAAAACCGTTGGATAGACGTTTTTTTAGACTTTTTTTTTGCAAAAAACAAGAATGCAAAGTCTATTTCAAAAGACTAATCAATATGAAAATAATGGCATCAAATTCAAGGACCTGGATGACATGCTGTGGACCTAAAAATAGCATTTCAAAAGTGTGGTACCTAGACACATAAAGACAAGTTGATTACTTAAAGATGCATTTAAGAGTTTTAGGATCTGAATGACTCCTCCGGACAAGTTTAGGAACCATACATTTTACTCAATTAGAAATGTTGCTCGCTCTTATGGAGTACTTCGAAAGTTCCAATCTATCCACTTGGCGCTTTTCTGCCTTCTGAATATTTCGCAGATCACCATCATCTGATGTTTTTTCATTGCAATTGCAGGCTACAGGCATGTACCATGGTACTAGTCTGCTAGAGCTAGTTTCTACTGTCCATATCCACACTTCACAGTAGAGAGCCTCACATTCATGTGCACGGCCGCAGCTTCCATCCTCCCCGAAACTGCGGCCCAGCTAACGAACTTCCAAAGCCGGCGAGCCGTTCGTTCCCCGTGGCCTGGCCTCACGCCACAGCCCAAGCCCAGAGTTCTCGATCCACCAGGCACCGCGCATGCGCGAATCTGAGGCCTAGCCCGCTCGAAGCCGCGAATCTCGCCTCGGCCTCGCCTCGTCACCCCGCGATGCATCGCGCGATGCGGCTGCGCTGCCTCCTGCGCACGCCGCTGTGGCGCGAGTCCGCCGCCAACCCCGCGGCAGCGTCCAGCGGTGGGGATAGCGCCCTGGTGAGGAGGCTCGGCGCGCCGCCGTGGCCGTGCGGCGAGAGGCGGCGGCTGTGCCGGTTCTACAGCTCGAAGGAGGGAGGCGTCGGCAGCGCGGAGGCGGCGGGGAGTGGCGGCGGCGGTGGCAGCAGCAGAGAGCAGGAGCACGCGCGGCTCGGGGAGAGGGACCAGCAGGAGTGGCTCAGCGGCGAGCGGTTCATCACCGGCTGCAGGCGGCGGGAGTCGCCGTTCCTCACCAAGCAGGATCGCTTCCGCAACGAGTTCCTGCGCCGCGTCGTGCCGCCGGACAAGACCGGCGTCTCGTGGAACAGCTTCCCGTACTACGTCCAGTAAGCATGGGCACGGGCTGCACGCATCCTGTTTGCTGTTTTGTGCACGACGAGGTTTAACTCGGTCGCATCGTGTGCTTTGTCTTGTCACCAGTCAGAGTACGAGGCAGCTGCTGAGCGAGTGCGTGGCATCGCACCTGCGGCACAAGGATGTAGCTCTGGAGTACGGTTCAGGGCTGCAGTCCTCCAGTGGGAGGATATTGCTCCAGAGCTTGCCAGGTGCTGGTCGAGAATGGAGCTGATGCTTCATCAATACATATTTCTGTCTGCTTATATGGATGTTGAGGATTTTTCTTGGTTGCTATATATAATGCAGGGACTGAACTCTATCGCGAGAGATTTGTGAGGGCTCTTGCCAATGAGTTGTGTGCACCATTATTGGTTCTGGACAGCAGTGTTCTAGCACCATATGTAATATAATCTGCCCCATATATTAGAAGTCTTATTATTATTAAGATCTAAATTTGTGGTCGACTAATGCCTGAGCTTGTAGGATTGTGGCGAAGACTGTTCAGAGAGTGAGGGAGAGGATAATCATGCGGAGGAAGAGGATAAAGGTTCAGAATCAGAGGTTGATGGTGAAGGTGATGAGGAATCTGCTGAAAGTGATGATGACGATTCTATTAAATCGGTGGAAGACCTAAAGAAGCTAGTTCCATGCACTCTTGAGGAATTTGCCAAGGTTTCTTCTCTATTAGTTGTCAAACCATGGGAAAATAATGGCATTTGACGATTTTTATGTGTTTCTGGCTCTTTTCATTCTATAAGTACTCCCTCCGTCCCAAAAAATAATGTGAATCTCGTTTAACAAGGAGTTGAATATTTTAAAGTTTGGCTAGGTTTATAAAAAACAGTACCAACATTTATATCTTCAAATATGTTTATTATGAAAATATGTTCCATAATTAATCTAATGGTACTTATTATACACATTAAACATTATTAGTTTTTGTGTGTGTATATATTTGATCAAATTTTGGATCATTTGACTTCTTGGGAAGCGAGACTTTCATCCTTTTTGGGATGGAGGGAATAGAAAATAAAGTGTTACTTATTATCTTAAAAAACATGATCCAACCTAAAAGTAACTAGGTGTTCTTCATTAATAAGAAATAGGCACTCAAATTCAAGTTGAAGAGGACTTGAAACTGGGTGTTTGGGATGCACGGCTGCATCTTCCACTCCAACCAGTTGAGCTAGGCTCACTTCCTACCATTAACTTTAGCTTGTACCTACACATTTCATTTAATGTATGACTCTGAGACCACTAAACTACCAACAAAATACTTGTAAAAACTAACATCAATTGTGCTGTGTAGCATTGAATTTTATTCAAACCAGCCACATCTTAGTTTTGTTTTCTACTACAAATTCTAATCCATATTGAGCTGCTATTTCCTGATTCTTTACATTACATCTCTAGTTTGTGTTTTCTTCCTTACGACTTATGTTTCACTGCTTCTGGTTGCAGAGAGTTGCTGGTATACAGGAAAGTTCTTCAGCAGAAGAATCCTCTGGCACTGCTGAGTTATCCCAAGAAGAGAAGAGGTCTCTTCAAAAGGGTAACATGACTTAGCTTCTTGTTTTATTTTTTTTTTCAGTACAAAGTGTTTTCCTAGGTTGGCTCTGTTTTTTACAACAAACTGTTTACCCCCTATATGACATCTGCAGTAGTACTAGTACGTGTGCTTTGTTATGTGCTAATTTTGCATTGATGCCTGTGACTGTATTTTGCAAGTAGCTATTTCTTCTCAAGGCACTTGTTGTGAGCTAATGTGTCATGTCATCAAAATAAGTTAAGCCTTGTTTTATTTTTTATTTACCAATATTCTGTACTTTGGATAATGCCTGTTAGCTCAGATCATCAGCTCTGCTGCCTCTGCACATACCCAGTCACACTCTGCCGTTACTCTTTTAGTCTGTTAAGGTGAACCCAAGAATCCTACTTTACCAAGAAACACTTCACTATATACTTTAGTAATGCACCTATAGCATGCTGTACCATTTAGTTTTACATGCTTTCTACTCACTCCTGTGAAACATGAAATTCAGGCTGGATTTGTTAGTAGTTATTACTTATAGAACTTACAGAACTACAAATGAAGGCTGAAGCCTGAGTGCATAGACAACAAACGTTTCTCATTATTGTTTTCAGGAGATAGGGTCAAGTACATTGGAGCATCGGTGGTTGTTGAAGCAGATAATAGGTACCTGTTGGAAGTTATGTATTCTCATTTTGGTCTTATAGACCACATGTAACTTGAAATCTTTTTCATTGCTATCTTTGGATCTGTCTGGGCTGTCTCCTCTTAATGAAACATGTGCATAAAGCATGTTCATGAAAAAAGATCTGTGTTGGCTACATGTTTATTGGAAATTTAATTTACTTGATCCTTATTTTCTTTCTGAACAGAACAGAACTGATCACATTGTTTCAAGGATCTATGGCACTTGAAATATATAAATCATGCTATAATAGTGTGGGATTGCATAATATTTTCCCCATCTGATAGGCATTTCAATGTGATGGGCTGTGTTTATTTGTTTGTTCATTTGGATGCACTCCAAGCAGCAGGCATACATTTGTTATCTTATGTGTCAACATGTGCCCATCCCTGCCTATGTTCTCTGTTGTTTATGTGTGCATGCTCATTAATGCTGGTGACATTGATGAATTTATTTTGTAATGTCAGGATGGCTCTGTTGTCTGTGTTCTCTGTTCATTTGGATACCACATGTTTGACTGTATATTAGATATCCAAACTTCTCTGTTTTTCTTAGCATGGGTACGATCTTATGGGTGGTCATACTGTCTGAGTATTTTTGCACTAATCATGATATACATATATATTGTATCACAGGATCATTTTGGGGAAAGTACCTACTCAAGATGGCTCAAAGAATGCCTATACCTTTATTAGTGGCAGGTGGGTTGATCCGTTGATGACTTATTGTATAGAATAGGGCTAGAATTTTTGACCTTTGAGAGCATTCTTTATTGCATGTTATTGCCACAACATTTCATCTTTATGTGCCCTGATAATAAACATTTTTTTAGTTAATACCACTAGTTAATTCATTTTTAGTTTTTTTTACTTTTCTAGGTTTCTCATTAAAACTAAATAGCAATAAGGCTGAAATATGCTTTTAAGGTTGGAATTATTCTGCCTATTTTTGCAAATTGTCATGGCATTAGTCACTGATATTGGGCAGATTGTCAAGGACTTGTGCATTTTTGCATGGGATGTTACATTGCAAGTTGAGCTTCTACCTCGAATGAACTATGGGTGCACTGCATTTGCAACCGTTTTTGGAAGCCTTTGTATGCTTAGACTAGCAGACTGCTAGTTTCATGTTTGAATTTCCTTTGCTCGAGCCTTTGCCAATGGTGATGCAGTATTATCTCTCAAAGTTAAGTACAATCTTTATCATTTATAATTGAATATTCTTCTATCTGTTATACTTGCAGAACTTTATCAAATGGACAGCGTGGAGAGGTGTATGAGATCAATGGTGACCAAGTGGCTGTTATCTTTGACCCTCCTGAAGAGGTGGCTGATGGTAACGAAGATGAAGCAAAGAAAGAGCAACATGCTAAAGCAGCAGTTTATTGGGTTGACAGTATGCTTCTAGTCCCAGGCATTCATATTCTATATACAGTTTGGAAAAGTACGCAATTTAATGTTGTTTTCTGGTTGTACTTCTAGGTCAGGATATCGAGCATGACCATGACACTCAGGCAGAAGATTGGTATATTGCAATTGAAGCACTTTGTGAGGTATTTCTTCAGACAATAATTGTTTGTATATAACTTATATTATCTTCATATATTCCTTTCTCCCATGTGCATGCATCTTCTTGCATAGATTTAACCAGTCAGTCTGTTATACATTAAAAAGATTTACTAGTGTTTGTGTCCTGATATACTGAAATGTTTTTGTTTATGAAAATAGGTATTACCATCTTTACAACCAGCCATTGTTTACTTTCCAGACAGTTCCCAATGGCTGTCTAGGGCAGTTCCAAGATCAAATCGCAGAGAATTTGTTGAAAAGGTTGAGAGAATGTTTGACCAGCTTACTGGACCTTTAGTATTGATATGTGGGCAGAACATAGTGGAACCATCAACAGCAGCACCTAAGGATAAAGAACCTGTAAGACAAATAAGCTTCCATAATCCTACCTGCTTCCATTCAATTTTATATACATCTTTTGTTGGTTCTAATGGTTATTTTGCATATAATACAGAAGACATTGTTGTTCCATAATCTGTCTCGCCTGTCTCCATTGGTAATTTTCTTAAGTTTTAAAGAAGATATGCTTCTTTTCTGGTCATTCCTTGTTGCAGCCAGTTGAGGAAAACATTTATTCTTCCATCTGTCCATGTATTTGTTTGTTGTTTCTGCTTGTTTAGATTTTTATTTACCATGCAACATGCTTGTTAGAGTATATATATCTCTATATCCTACCATGTCTGTAGGAGAGGCTCCTTGCCTCGAAGTCATTTATCCCTATATATTCAGCCCCAAGGCTCAGGCTAATATATCCATCACATTATACACCAATTATATCTTCCTACAATGCTCCTATGTTTTTTAGTTTTACCATCTTTGATTATCATCCTAATCACTGGCGAAGCTAGAGCAAACTAGAGAGTAGAGAAAGGGGGGGGGGGGGACTTGCCTTGTGGTTGCATAGACATGTCATATAGGGGTTGCATATATGTTGAAATTTTTATCTGTTTTTGCATTTTTTGGGGGTTTGGGGGTTGCATTTGCACCCTCTATAAACAGCACACCTTTGGCCCTGATCCTAATATTAGCAATGACAGTGACTCTGATGGGAGCCAAAGTACCAAACCAATAACAGTTTTTTATTTTTTATGTTCCTTAACCTATTCTTCTAAATAATCCTGTGAGCTCTGTTTGCTTGGGTTTGGCAGTCGTACTATTAGCATAAAGGCGTATTTGATAATTGATTGTCATTGGATGATTTATGAAGCAGTAGGGTTGTATCTAAACTAGACATCATTCTGATTGGCTTAATGGCATGCTTGTTTTAGAAGAAACTAAAGAAATGCCCATTATTCTTATATTCTGGATGAGTCCAAACTGGGCTTTTATTATTATAGTTCTGCTAGCAAGTCAACGTTGTTCTGCCTGTCCTGGAAATGAATTGTCCAAGTTGACACTGGTTATCTGGTTTTTCTAGGTGTGTAAGGTTGGCAACCAGTGTCAGGTCTGGCCAGATTTCTTTGTCCAATCTTTTATTGATGTGCCTTGGTTTAGTATACAAACAAATCTATCTATTCTACCAAAATCACTGCTACAGCTATTAATAGCACTTACCACTTAATTTGTACTCTAAGTCTCTAACGTTTATTTTCAATGAAATAAAACACAGCTCTGTTGCATTTTCAAGAAAAAAAATGCTAATCAGAAGTAGTGTGCTTGTGATGACGATGTCCAGTATGACACCTTTTTGTGACTGGAGGGAGTGTTTAGTCAGGAACAAAGTACAAGTGAAAACACTCAGGGGCGGAGCCAACGTATAAGCACTGCTGTCACATGACAGCAATGACTTTTGTACCCAGCCAAGTAACCCTCCGTGTTCTACTGTGTGTGACATCAGTTGATCTGACCTTGTGACAGCAGCGGACAATGAAATTACATAACCTTTGAGTTGCTTAGTACTCCGTGGTTGTAGTTAGCCCATCCAACAAAGCAAACCAACATCATAGAAATGTTGAAGCTATGCTTTTTTTCCTAATAACAATGCCCATCACATGTTTTCTTTTTGAGTATGAGTCCAACGTGAAAGACGCATTTCACTAGTTACTTACTTTGTTAATTATAGGACAACTGGATTAATATTTAAGTTTCATACAAATTGATCAGTCTTTATATTCTATACTCCCTCCATTCCAAACTATAATCCATCCTAACTTTTCTAGATACATAACTTTTACTATATATTTAAACATAATGTATCTCTTAGTTATACATAAAAATTCTATACAAGAAAGACATAACAACTTATAATTTAAAATAGAGAGAACTTATAATTTAGAATAGAGGAAATATGAAGGTATGATAATAATAAAATATTCCAATGTATTTTATTTTAGTACTTGAGCCATATTAGTAGCTACTCCTCTATCATACGAAGAGTATCATTTTCACTTTCTAAGAAGTGAAACATTTAGAATTTTGATTAAATATATACAAGAAATTTATGGTGCATAATTAAGTATTATTAAATTAGATTAGTTGTCTAATATATTTTTATAATAAAAATCTTATTTGAATATTCAAATATTGCTAATATTTTTTATAAACTAAGTCAAATTTAACAAAGTTTGGTCTGTATAAAATTTTAGGTGGATTTTTTTTAAGACAAAGGGAAGAGGTTTAAATGACATCATTGGCCTCAAATCCTGGATGAAAAACACTGCAATGTGAAGTGAGCAACAAGTAATTCTTGATAGCCTCTTTGGCAAATACTGAACTTTAGTTTTGTCAGAAAAAGCAAAATAAGTTAAAAAAAACCCCTTGTTTGTACAACTTTTCTATGGCCTGCTTCTTTTATAACTCAAATTGGTCTGATAGCTCTTTTCTTTCTTGGAACTATATCTTAGTTTGTTTTGCATGGTGGATTGCAACAGCAGTGCCTAAACTCCCTATTAATTTGAAATGTATATTTTCAGTCATCGTCCTTGAAGCAGCTGGTAGGGGGCCTAAAAGGACGGAAGTCTTCAAGTTCCAATGATATAACGAAGCTTTTCAAAAATAGAATCTTTATTCCTCTTCCAAAGGTAAGTTCATCCTATTATACTTTGTTTACAAAGTGTTAGATGTGAAACCACGTTGACATCACTCTTCTGCAGTTCTGCTGACATCTGATGATGGTATCTCCTATGAGATGTTGTATAAATAACTGTTGCTGCTCAATAACTTGCTCACTGCACACTCTCCTAGTTTGAAGAATCCCCTTGCATTTAAGCTATGTCTACACTTATATCTATCTATTCAATGTTCAGGATGATGAGCAACTGAGAGTTTTCAATAACCAGATCGAGAAGGACAGAAAAATAATCATTTCAAGGCATAACCTTGTAGAGTTGCACAAGGTTTTGAAATTGCTTCTTTTTTTCATCATTAATCTTGGTCTCTTTGCTGGTTTCCATTTATTGGCCTATATATATTATATATGATTGAGCATTGCATCCTTAAGCATCTATTTTATGTCATGATTGATAAAGGTGCTGGAGGAACATGAACTTTTGTGCGAGGATCTTCTGCATGTAAAGTCAGAGGGTATTGCTTTGACAAAACAAAGTAAGTATGATTTCTGGACACATTTTGATTCATATGCTATGTTTTGGCCTGAAGACTTGGTTATCAATATTACTTATATTCCGTTAATCATATTATACTTTGGAACGGACTATCTTCAACCGAAAAGTTCTTATTTGATTGGTCCAACCATTCTATCCTTCTGACTGAAAGCATTCTTGTGGAGGGCTGTGATTCCCACTGTTAACACTGACCACGACTAAACTTAGCTGACAAGTATATAATCAGCCAGTTATTGTGCATGGGCTCCATTATATATGTTGCAGCCCCTTATGATTGACCTCACATGATAAATCAAACTTTTCTTTTCTCCTTCCTAGTTAATGCAACTCCTCTCACCAATATTAAGGTGTATGGAGAAGCAGTACCAGTGCTTCATGTGTTTGCATTGTCGATTTCAGAAGCAGAGATGGTTGTTGGGTGGGCTAGGAGTCACTATTTATCATCAGCAGTTAATCCTTCCATAAAGGGTAACAGGCTGATCATTCCTCGTGAAAGGTAGTATATCAATGTTCATGGTATTCAGCTATCTTTTGTGGCTGAGCACTAACTTTTCTTGAATACATAGGAGAGCATGTAGGCTGGGCACTAACTAACACTATTGTTTATTTTTCTTCTTTTAAGCCTGGATCTAGCCATTGGGAGGTTGAAAGAGCAGGAGGCTTCCAATAAGAAGCTGTCTGAAAACATGAAGGTAGTTTTTGTTAAGCATTCGGATAAGTTAGCTTTTCTATTATAAGAAAACTTACTTTTTCTTGGAAAGTCTTTGTACTGTGGTCCTGTCGAACCTTAAAAGGTGTCTTCACTTGCAGATTTTGGCAAAAGATGAGTATGAGCGCAATTTCATTTCAGCAGTTGTACCTCCCAATGAGATTGGTGTTAAGTTTGATGATATCGGTGCTCTTGAGGATGTCAAGAAGACACTGGATGAACTTGTTACTCTTCCAATGAGGAGGCCAGAACTTTTTTCACACGGGAACTTGTTAAGGGTATTAATTTCTCTTTGAATTTGGGATTCTGATAGTGAACTGAGCATACATTGCCACTTGCATTTTGAGTATATAAACTGTCTTAGACTCATAATTTTTTACATGTCTTTAATTTATCCTATTGCATGTTCCTGGCCTCATGGTCATAACACTTCCCATGCGTGGAAATGATGTTCTATGGAACAAACAACCTAAGTACTAACTAGCATTGTCTTTGCATTTCTTTGTCTGTTTCTACAGTCTACACCACTTATATAGTGGTATAATATTTATACCTTCACCTTACTGATGATTTGGAGCAAGTTATACAAGTAGTTCCAAAGTCAACGCATAGTGAATGAAATCATGAAAAATACCTAAATATGCTAATATAGAACCCAATTCGACCATATGAACTTACAAAAACCAAGCTGCAAAGTTCAATAAAAAAAAACCAACATTTGAAATCTTACATACTTTTTAAATTGCCTTTGCTGTAAAATCAGCATATTTAGTTCTTCCTTGGATGCACTCACCTTTTATGATGTGTGAAGTTTTTGCACTTCTTTTTTTGTATCCTCACCATGTAATTTTTTTTCTTTTCTTTTTTTATTTTTGTTCAGCCCTGCAAAGGTATATTGCTTTTTGGTCCTCCTGGAACAGGAAAAACACTTTTGGCAAAGGCACTTGCAACAGAAGCTGGAGCAAATTTTATAAGCATAACTGGTTCTACTCTGACATCAAAGGTAGTTTTATTTGTATCTAGCTATATTTTGTGAAATGGTTTGAATGCCATCTGTTTGTTGTGACAACATCAATGGAATGCCATCTGTTTATCAATTCAACATCATCTTTGTATATACCTTTGACCATTAGAGTTCTTATATGGTATATTTTTTTGTCCATAAATAGGCATGTGCTATAATGGTTTTCTTATATGGTAGCAGGTAGGTAATGCTGCCACCTACAGTTTTGGCTTCACCTTTTTTTTTTTTGCTGGTGCTAACTACATCTATATGGAACATATACCACATGTAGAAACTAATGAATTTTAAGAAATTTTAAATCATAGAGCAAGTGTACCAGGACTTTTTGATTTGTTTGAGTGGATTACAGTAGGAGAATCCCCTACTATGGTGTGTATTAGGATATTTCTTAGCTGTATTAACTTTGTCCATCAATCTCTGTTAACAGTGGTTTGGAGATGCCGAGAAGCTCACCAAGTCCCTTTTCTCTTTTGCTAGTCGACTGGCTCCTGTTATAATATTTGTGGATGAGGTAGGTTTTGCTAAAACACAATGCAGTAAAATAATTGTTAGTATTGTAGAGGCTACCCCAAGGGTTTCCATCATTCTTAATTGCATTTCAAAAATCATCTCCTGATTCAAATATTATTTTGATTTAATAATGACAGGTTGACAGCTTACTTGGTGCAAGAGGTGGTGCATTTGAGCATGAAGCAACGAGAAGGATGCGAAATGAATTTATGGCAGCTTGGGATGGCCTAAGGTCTAAAGAGAACCAAAGGATCCTTATTCTTGGTGCAACCAACCGCCCATTTGATCTGGATGATGCAGTAATACGACGTTTACCTAGGAGGTAAGATCTGCATCCATGTTCTTCATTCCAAAAAGGAGTTTGATCAATTTAGTAAAATCATGATTTTTCAATTAATTTATAGGATATTAGTTGACCTGCCGGATGCACAGAATCGGATGAAAATTCTAAGAATTTTACTTGCCAAAGAAAACCTAGAATCTGATTTTAGATTTGATGAAGTTGCTAATGCAACTGAGGGTTACTCCGGGAGTGATTTGAAGGTATTATGCTGAACCCATCATTACGCTTCTGGGTTTTCCCCTAGCATAGGGGAAGTCTACTTGTTTTCCTGTGTGTGGACTCATTTTGTGCCTTTTCTGCAGAATCTATGCATAGCTGCAGCATATAGGCCAGTTCATGAACTTCTAGAACAAGAAAATAAGGTATTTGTTCTTGCTTTCAAATATTAGTACTTGCATTTTTGTTCATCACCATGCACATGGTTTGTACGCTACAAGTTTCTTCATATTGTTGCCATATTTTCTTAGGGAAATATGGGTAGCATGAAAACTTCATTAAGAGCACTTAGATTTGATGACTTTGTGCAAGCAAAAGCCAAGGTATTGTAAAATATTGTATCTTGACCTGCACAAATCTTTCCCTGTATATGTATGTGTATCGCAGATCTGATTGTTTCCCTGTACAGGTAAGCCCATCTGTTGCTTTTGATGCAACAAGCATGAACGAACTAAGAAAGTGGAATGAGCAGTATGGGGAAGGTGGCAGCAGAAGCAAATCGCCATTTGGGTTCGGCAGCTAAATACACCGGTAGCAAATTTCCCGCATTGTATCACAGAATGAGCGCCTGTTTTAGTTGTAGGAAACCAGCAGTAGTAGCTTGATGTTCTTGGCAGTAACTCTGCACTGCCCGTTCCTTACCTTAGTTGTTCAGTCTGCCCACTCCTTGAGGCCCCCTTTTTTACCCAGAGCCAATTAGAATAGCGATGATGTCATGTATCGATAGCAAAATGGCATATCAATGCCATGGTTTCATGATATACCCCATGTTGTGTTGTCACGGTCTCCCAACCGGAAGGCGACCAGAACTGTAAATAGCCCCCGAAATTTTTGCTCAAGAACCCACAGTTTTGGTTATTTGCATTAAATTTCATACCATTTTGATTTTTCGTCTCTCTTTTTACATGTTTGGATAATATAAACTCTACGTCGTGGTAAGTCCCTTGAGAGCAACACAGGCAATGTACTATGCAGCGTCATTTCTTTGTTACTCTTTGTTACTCTGTTACTCTTCCATTATTATTTCCTAGCTTCTCTTGATCATCGACTGCTTTCTGATTGTTTATTTTAGGGTAGTGAGAAGAAATTTAAATGAAACTAAGGCGGGAGCGCAAGCTTGTTGATGATGTTGTAAAGGCAGCCTACCTAGTCCATTCTTTCTTATATAGACTTCAGCAGCGATTTTAAGGTAGAAATTCTAACCTAAAATGAAAGGATGAGAAATCCTACCTAGTCTATTATTTAGGTGGACTCTTATAAAACTCTTATTAAAAAAAAGCACTTTAGCACTGTAAGGGAGGTTTTTGTTGAGCAGGAAGAGTAGCCCGTACGAAAAATGTAGAAACATACCCTTGATAGCTTGGTACAAGACCTCTAAAAATGAGGGGTAAGAGGGAGATTTGAGGGCTCTAACAAAGACTCTGTTGGAGTGTTTTTTTTTTTCCTTTTTGTCTCTGAGCTTCAGAAGTAAGAGAAGCAGTTAGCAGGAGCCATACTAGAGTTTTTTTTTTTTTTTTTTTTTTTTGAGCTTTAAAAGTAAGAGAAGATGTTAGCAGGAGCCATACTGGAGTTCCTCTTGGTTCTTATCTACGTGAGAGTTCTACTGCTACCGTCAATATTAAAAAAATAAAGAATTATGTCTTCATCTGTTCTATTGTATTATTATGTTGATTGATCATGAGAGGACAAGAGAAAAATATGCTACTCCTTTCGTTCTAAATTATAAATTGTTTTAATTTTTTTATATATTTATTTTTGCTATGTATTTAGATATAATAATATATCTAAATATAATATAGATGAATAAAAAAAATTAAAACGACTTACAATTCGTAAACAGCAACGATCTGTTTAGCGTGAAAGGCGTGGACCAGCAACAGAGATAGACGCGGTAAGGAAATCACCAGGACAGTTACCGGTCCTCGTCCTCCGTCCTGGAAGGCTGGAACCGGGCGGTCAACCGGCCAGCTCGATCGCGCTTTTCAAGACTGCGTCTCCGCTCGCTGTCGCAGCGCACCCGCCATCACCACCCGCTTGACCGCTCGCCCGCGCGCGCGCGCGCCTCCCGTTCCCTCGTGCTCCCCTGCCCAGCGTCGCAGTCGCAGGCTGCAGGCTTCTGCTGCCGTGCAGGTGCAGCACAGCGTGCCGCGGCCGATGGAGGCAGGTGCAGGCATGGCGATGATGCAGCAGTCGCATGCGGCGGCCGCCGTTGGGCGCCGGGCGCGATCCTCGGCGGTAGGGAGAAGCGGGGGTGGTCTGGGAGCCTGCGGGTCGGAGGACCAGCCGGAGCGGAGGCTATGGCCATGCGGACTCGAGGCACCAAGCCCGTCGCCCCGCTCTGCTGCGTCAGGGCACCGAGAGGTGAGCTTTCCTTCGTCAGTCCGTCGAGCTGCCAAAAAATGTCCGGGAATGGACGGGTCGGTGCTCGACTGCTCGTGTGGTTATGTCAGTCGGGGTGGCTAAGTTATGTGATCTGGTCGGAAGCAAATATTTTGAAATCAATGTCGTTAAACTGCAATGTAAAAGGACTTAATTTCCCTATATAGGAAATATTTAATTCAATTCTGGATTAGCTAGGTTTCTTTTCCCAATTACTCAGAACTATTGCTTTTGACACTTCAAGGACTGCAACTGAACGTGTATCTTGTGCTATTGTGCAAGACCTAGCCTTGGTTCTGATGAGGACTTATGACCTGATATTATATTTAGTCATTCAAATTAACTTCCTTTGTTTTCTGACTTTCTGATCTTATGTAGATGATGAGAGCATGCACAATTCGACTGACGAGGCCCTGCTATTAAAGGTAAAATTTTTTTTTTTTTTTTTTGAAACAAAGGCAGGAGCTCTGCCGCTCAATTAAGCCGAAAGAAGTTTATGTACAAGAAAGTTAGCCGGACGAGATGCCAGAACATCCGAGGGCTAACCAACCCACGCAACGCGATTAAGCACAAACACGACGCACTGCCACGGGTTATCGTTGCCGAGCATGGAAGCAAGACTACCGGCAGCTCCGACTTCCCATGGCAAGCCACCCTCAAGCCACCTACCAACGGACCCGAAGCAAACGGCCATAATCGGTTATCGTTGCCAAGCTCAAACCCCACGAAGAGCAGCTCCGACTTCCAACCACGAACGCGCCGCCGCCTCCGGTGGCTGCAAACCCCGATAGCGCCCGGCAAAGGTGATGAAGGGGCGTGCGCGTGTCATCGTTGCCGAGCCACGTCCCCCGACGCAGCAGCTCCGACTTCACGTTGCTAACCCCGCCTCCACACCTCGGTCCAGGCACCAAGAAGCAAAGCCCAGCCGGAAGGAAACAACCGAAGGAAACAACAAAGCCTTGGACGCCGAGAATCCAAATTCGCCGACGGGATGAAAGCGAAGGGGCGGCGGCGCCCGGCCGACCCGCCGGTCAATTTCCCTACAGGAAATATTTAATTCAATTCTGGATTAGCTATTTGACACTTTAGGGACTGCAACTGAACGTGTATGTTTTCATCTTAATATACTCCTAAATCCTAATTGTGCTATTGTGCAAGACGCCTTGGTTCTGATGAGGACCTATGACCTGATATTATATTTAGTCATTCAAATTAACTTCCTTTGTTTTCTGACTTTCTGATCTTATGTAGATGTTGAAAGGATGCACAATTCGGCTGACGAGGCCCTTCTATTAAAGGTAAATATGAGTGTATCAAATTCAAATTTGTTATACGAATGAAATCAAAACAAACATGGCACCTGGCCATCTTTGCTTTATGTATATTCCTATTGATTTGTATGAATACCTATTTGTAACCACAGAGGAAATCTGAAGAAGTTCTATTCCACTTGAATGGGCAGTGCATTTACCTAGTTGGTAAGTTTTGACCAAAATTACATATTGGCTTGTCTTCGCCTCAGTAACTAACAAGGGTGTGTTCATACTGAAGGAATGATGGGCTCTGGGAAAAGTACGGTGGGGAAGATCTTAGCTGAAGTTCTGGGTTATTCATTCTTTGATAGTGATAAGTTGGTAGAACAAGCAGTCGGCATGCCTTCTGTTGCTCAAATATTCAAGGTTCATAGTGAAGCATTTTTCAGAGAGAATGAGGTGATATTTCTTGATTATTTTGCATACTTTTTGCTGAATTTTCCTTCCTATTTTGGCAAGATTTGTATAGTTCTGATGTTCGAAATTGTGATGTCCCAACATAAAGGCTTATGCAATGACAGTTCACTGTTTCTCTGTTGTTGCAGAGTTGTGTCTTGAAGGATTTGTCCTCAATGAGGCGACTAGTTGTTGCAACTGGAGGTGGAGCTGTTATTAGGCCAATTAACTGGTATTGTGGACAAAATCTGGTTTCATGTCTTGTGATTTTGACCTTGTTGTGTCTTCCCAGACAAATAATATTTCTGATCGTTTCTTATAAATTCAGGAATTACATGAAGAAAGGTCTATCTGTTTGGTTGGATGTACCTTTGGATGCCCTTGCAAAGCGTATTGCTCAAGTTGGGACTGCTTCTCGTCCTCTTTTAGACCAGCCATGCGATGATCCATACACAGCGGTAGCTAATTTCATCCTTCAACCTGTGTTGCTTGAGTATCCATAATACTTTAAATCACTGAACTATTTTTGCTTTAGGCTTTCTCAAAACTAAGTATGCTTGCGGAGCAAAGAGCTGATGCTTATGCAAATGCCGACACAAGGGTTTCTCTTGAAGGTATGTTTCCTTAGGACAAACATAATTTGTTACAAGGTCTCCATCTCTAGAATATTCCCTATATTTATTGTTACATATGGCCCTCATTCTTTCGCAATACACAAGTTTCTCCCCTTCATGCATAAAGCATTGCCTAACGGTACGTCACACTGCATTTATTTGTGCAGAGATTGCAGCTAAGCAGGGCCATGGTGATGTTTCTATGCTAACACCGACCAATATCGCTATTGAGGTTCTGTACTCTTTCTCCATTCATGTGCAGTGTTCAATTGGCGTTTCATATTTTGGCCACAGATTTTGTTTCCCCCTAACGTCAAATCATGCTAAATTTCAGGCGCTACTCAAGATTGGGAGCTTTGTCACTGAAAATCCCATAACCAATGACCATGCTGGCAACTTACAAGTTGATTCTCAGAGTCAGGATAAAGGCCTTGTAGAATTTTGACCCCTTTGTACCGTGTATCAGTAGAATGCAGCTCTTACAATATTTATTTATTCTTTTTACTGGAATCTAAGAAAAGGATGGTTTTGTTGTAGGAAATGTGTAGAAACCCAATGGCAAACTGTTCATTTTCTGTAGAAAAGTCTAAAAAATAATTTCAAAGGGTCCTTGAAATTTCTCCAATGTCAACTGGTAACATTAAGAAAGCCCTATGAGCTCCAAAGCCATTGGGAAGATCCACCATTAGTGTAATTATATAGCCTTTTGCAATTGTGTAAGCATCAGAGCACAGGATGGCAGTGCAACCATGTATGGCCTCACTGCTGTCATGTCTCATAAGTCCCATGACAAAGTCTTTACTCCTTAGCACCATTCTCTAAACTAATAAAGTTTATGCTAACTATATATTATATTAGAATAAAAACATATACATATTAGAATTATGGCTGACCATTCTTTTGAAACTATTGACAATAGTAAAGATGCTGAAGGTTTGAGTCAACTTCAATAACAAAGAGCAAAGATGAATCTAGCCCGGATCATAACCATGGTGCACCATCTGATTTACTAGAAGTCAATTCTACAAACACAGCTGCACTGCTAAGGATGTAGTAGTTAGGCAAGAAAAGAAACAAAATTACCATCTCACTGCTAAGTGTCAAACACATTGCTGCACACTAAAGGGTTAAACACTTGTCGAGCCAGTGTTGGGTTCCTGAAATCTAAAGGTAGGCACCTCTCCTCTGCAAGCAGCAGCATAATCTAGGGCGAGGCTTGGTGCAGCTTCCTTGTAAGGGCATATGAACTTCTCCATGAAGACATTCTCGCTCACCTGGACAGCAGTATAGAAGCTCCGGTCCTGCTCCAACAACCCATTTTCCTTCAGGTAATTCACAACATAGTGCCGGGGCATGAGGCGGCGTTCCAAGCTATATGTAAGCAGAGCAGGCCTGTGAGCAATGTACTCCGGCTCCAACCCAACCTTGGTGATCAGGAACTCTGACATGCGGTGCAGCCTGTCCTTGGAGTGCTTGAGCACCAATGGAAGCTTGGAAACCGCAACGCCCGCCTCAGCATCCGACCACCGAAACGTTGTCTTCAAAAACTCCACCTTAGCTTTGATCTTTTCCTCGCTGAGGAACGCGACAGCCAGCAGTGCGTGTCTAAACATCCCAGTGCCACAAGGCACACCGACAGCTTCAGCTCGCTTCACCATCGCCCGGACTTGTTCTGGTTTGGTGGTGATCAGCCGAGGGACGGGTATGGACAGCTTGGCAATATCACAAGCATCTAGCCCGCACTCCATCAGGAACGCGACGTTGGGCTTAACCACGCGCTCGAGGTCGGAGCTGAGGAGGTAGGCGTTGCTCCTGAGAGCATGGAGGAGGTTCTCGAAGGAGCCGAAGAGGGGGACGTAATACTGCAGCTTAGAGACGACGGTGGGGCGGCGGAAGCGCGCGGGGTCGACGAGGACGAGGCGGGCGATCTGGGACGGGGAGAGGCCGAGGTCACGGAGCTCCGCGAGACGCGGGGCCAGCGTCCGCTCGACCTCGGAGCATAGAAGCTTGGGGTCGTAGGCGACGGCGGCGGCGATGTCGGCGTCGGAGAGACCGAGGCCCGAGAGGAAGGCGAGCACGGCGTCGGGCCTGGAGGGGGACTTGAGGTGCGAGAGCGCCTTGGAGGCCTTGAGCGCCTGCACTGGGGTTAGGTGGCATGTGGCGACGAGGTAGTCCTCCACGGCGAAGGGGGCAGCGCGGCTAGCCGAGTCGGCGGCGGCGGCGGAGAATCGAGTTGCGGGGAGACGGCATTGGTGGCGCAACGAGAGGAGATTGGCGGTCGTGCGGGGACGGACGGAGATGGGGAGGTGTTGTTTCTGGACAAGGAGCATGGACATGGCTGCCGGCGCCGGCGCCGGCGGCTGTGGGGACGAGGATGGGAGTCTAGGACAGTGAGAGAGGACCGGAAACGCATGGCCAGTGGTTATCGCACAAAATGGACAACTTATTGTTTTTTCCATTATAAAGATTAAAAAAAGAATACTCAGGTTATTTAAAACTTGGCAAAAAAAAACCAAAGGAAAATATAAAAAATGCAAGAATCAGCTCAATTTCACTCAGAACAATATAGATTTAAAGAAAAAAAATTATATTAGTATTATCAACATCTCTTGTTTCCCACGAAACACATCTCTTCCTTGCATGGAAAAAATCTCTAGCATTCAACTCTTGCATGTGTTAAGGACAATGTAGAATTAAAGCCTTCAAAGTAAGGAAAACTTTTTATTTTTGCAAGGAAAAGACAACATATTTATTAAAATTTTCTCTCTTCCAAATTATAAAATTTTTAGACACATTACTTTTGCTACGACATTCAACTTTTTAGGTGTTCTCATATCTCAACATTTTCTCCTAGAGCACAGTTTATAGAGCTGCATCTATTTAGTTGAAAAATATGGGGCGAAAGTAAACCCGTGGAGCGGAGCAATGTGAAACAACATCTAATTATTAGGCTACAAATCATGAAGGATTCATCCAAAAAAAAAAACATTAGGATAGGCATTAATTTCCCTTTATAAGGATGCCAATAGTGGATGGAGGCTCTCTAGCTAAACAGTGCTGCTTGGACTTTAGGGAGTATCTATAGAAAGTATTTATGTGACGGTTTTCTTAAGCTACCATCAATAAAAAACAAAAAAATAGATGTTCTCTATTTAACTAGTTATCCTGTTCATATCTTCTATTTATATTATGTTAAGTGAAAAAACCATCAATACAAATTAAAGGTTTAAAAATGACAGAGATATACCATGGATATTTTTGTAATTAATAAGGGATCCATTGATGGTTCATATCTTTAACACCCACTTCGATTTTTCTACTAAAAGTTTGTGTTTTTATGAACCATTAGTGGGAACCACATCAGTAAAAAATCTTTGGAAATATTAGGTATCCATAGCTCTCTAAAAGGCTAACTGAGATTTTAGCAACGCTTTTTTTAACCAAGTGACACAAAAGAATACTTTTAGATGATGCATTGCCCATTTCATTTTAAGAGCGTTAACAACGCCTTGTATGCCAAACCCTACACAGCCTCTTGTATTCTAGAATGAGTTGCAACATCATCCTTTACGTCACTGGTGTTAACTTGTAAGCGGCGTACTTTTGCTAATTGCTATGCAGCAGATCAGTACAAAACGTAGTGGCAAACTGGCAATAAAATTGCGGCATTTCTCTTTTCTCAGTTAGTGAGTGGCGATAACCTTGTTGTCTTGAAACCGTCGTTCCCGCCGATGCCTCCACCACCTTTGTTTTCGTCGCCCGTAAAACCCAACCTTGTATCCTAACAGTATTTAAGACATCGGACTGACACGCAACAATCCATCAGTACAGATAAGTAACACAGTACATCCTCTGGGGAGCTTGAAAATCTGCCAAATGGCAATAGAAGACGACGGCGCGAATGGCCGGCCGACGGCGAACGACGACAGCGGCGGCTGCGGCGACGTCAAGGCGCACTTCGTGTTCATCCCGCTGATGTTCCAGGGGCACCTGATCCCGGCGGTCGACACCGCGCTGCTGCTAGCCACCCACGGCGCTCTGTCCAGCATCGTGGTCACCCCGTCCAACACCGGCCGGATCCGCCCCACCGTCGACTTCGCCCGGAAGTCCGGCCTGGCGGTGCGCCTCGTGGAGCTCCCGATGGACCTCGCCGCGGAAGGGCTCCCCGACGGCGCCGACGACGTCGACAAGGTGCCGCCGGACCTCTGGACCAACTACTTCCGCGCCCTGGCGCGCCTCCGGGAGCCGCTGGAGCGGCACCTCCGCGCGCACGCGCCGTACCCGACGTGCGTCGTGGCGGACTTCTGCCACCCGTGGGCGAGGGGAGCTGGCGGCGGGCCTCGAGGTCCCGCGGCTCTGCTTCTTCAGCATGTGCGCCTTCTGCCTCCTCTGCCAGCACAACGTCGAGAGGATTCAACGCGTACGCCGGCGTGGCCGACGACCACGAGCTGGTCGTCGTGCCCGGCCTGGAGAAAAGGTTTCAGGTGTCGAGGGCTCAGGCCCCTGGCTTCTTCCGGGGTTTGCCCGGGTTCGAGAAGTTCGCGGACGACGTCGAGCAGGTGCTGGCCGAGGCCGACGGCGTCGTCACCAACAGCTTCGTGGAGATGGAGCCCGAGTACGTCGCCGGGTACGCGGAGGCCCGGGCGATGAAGGTGTGGACCGTCGGGCCGGTGTCCCTGTTCCACCAGCGCACCGCGACGCTGGCGTCGAGAGGGAACACCGCCGCCATCGGCGCCGACGAGTGCCTCCGGTGGCTGGACGGCAGGGCGCCGGGCTCCGTCGTGTACGTCAGCTTCGGGAGCATCGCGCACGCGCTGCCGACGCAGGTCGTGGAGCTCGGCCTCGGGCTGGAGGCATCGGGGCACGCGTTCGTCTGGGTGGTCAAGAACGCCGAGCAGTACGCCGGCGAGGAAGTGGGCGGGTTCCTGCGCGAGCTGGAGGCGCGCGTCGCCGGGCGCGGCCTGCTCATCCGGGGGTGGGCGCCGCAGGTGCTGATCCTGTCGCACGCGGCCGTCGGCGGCTTCGTGACGCACTGCGGGTGGAACTCGACCATGGAGGCCGTCACGGCCGGGCTGCCGGTGGTGACGTGGCCGCACTTCTCGGACCAGTTCTTGAACGCCAAGTTCGCCGTGGAGGTGCTGGGGATCGGCGTCGACGTCGGGGTGACGGAGCCGATCATGTACCAGCTTGAGCAGAGGGAGATCGTGGTGGCCAGAGACGTGGTGGAGAAGGCGGTGAGGGACGTCATGCACGGAGGAGACGAGGGGGAGGAGCGGAGGAGGAGGGCACGAGCGCTGGCGGCCAAGGCCAGGGCTGCCGTGGAGAAAGGCGGATCGTCGCACGCGAACGTGCTGGATTTGATCAACTGCTTCAAGTTCAAGGTGGACGCAGGGTGTCGTCCCTTCGTTAGTAATGCTTGAGCATCACACAGTACATGTTTGAGAGGACAAAACAGTTTTTTTTTTTCCATGTGAGCATCACGCAGGGTATCATCCCTTCGGCAGTACTGCATGAGCATTACACAATATGTTTGAGAGCACAAACAGTTTTTCCATGAGCATCACACACAATATGGCGTTATCTACTTGCCATTATGAGCCAGCTGCAGTCTGCACTTCGCTACTTGTGTTACAGTTTCAAGATTATATTTTGTTATTTTACAGAGATGTATATGGTGGGGGTAGCTGGTAGATAATATTTATCTTTAGAGCGATTTAGCTGTGTGACTCTGAGAAAAATGGCTCTTCCTTATATGACCTTTTTTTTCTTTGACTTACTTGAAACAAAATTCCGTGACTTGTATGGCCTTTCGTCCATTTAGCCCACTTAACGGTGTTAACTGAAGGGTAAAAAAAACAGTTTTACCCTTGGCAAAAAAAAAAAAATTATAGAGTTTTGTTTTTTTAGTATTTAAAGTAACATTTGGCAAATAATATTTTATCAAGTACACATGACAGCATATTTGAAGTATTTCATCAAGTATATTTTTGAAATAATATATACAAAAAAAAACCTCCGCAATTTTTTTTTTTTTCACTTTTTTCACTAGGAGTAAAATAGTCTTTTTACCCTTCAGTTAACACCGTTAAGTGGGCTAAATGGACGAAAGACCATACAAGTCATAGAATTTCGTTTCAGGGCCATAGAGGTAAGTTCAAAAAAAAAAAAGTCATACAAAGAAGAGCCATTTTTCTCAGGGTCATACAGATAAATCTCTCTTATTTTTATGGGCAAACCTCTTTTATTCATTGGTTTCCCATTGCCCAGTTACATATAATCCCTTGAGTATTTTATATTAGATACTAACTTCGTTTTAAATTATAGTTCATTTGACTTTTTTAATTTTAAGTTTGACTGCTTGTTTTATTTAAAAAATTATGCAAAATTTTATTTCTTTTGTTGTGGTTTGCTTTACAAATAAATATTCTTCAAGAATGATTTAAATTTGACTATGTTTACATAATTTTTTTAATAAAACAAGCGGTCAAACTTGAAAAAAAAATCAAATAAAATATAATTTAGGATAGAGGGATTAAGTCTGGTGATGGATCTAGATAAAAGTTTCTAAGGGGCCTTAAGGAATGTCAACGTGTTTAGCCAAGACGCACGAAGCTATGCTTGTAACAATACTAAATCAAGCACCCGAGCGAGTATCGTCTTCAACCTCTTGATTGGATCTACAGATCCTACGTCTCAACGTTTTTAAAAAGGGGAGAGAAAGGGCGGCTTCAAGGGTGTAGGGCTTGGCGGCGGCCGGGTGCTTTGTTTTTTTTTGAAAAAAAAAGGCGGCAGGGTGCTTGAGCGCGCCTCCTCCTCCACCGCTAGATCGGTTGGAATTTAGATAGGGTTGGCCCAATAATCAAATCAGAAATTTGTAATAAATCTAAAAAGTCCCATTCATGAGAGCAAGGGGGCAGTGGAAACTCTTTATTAGCACCTTACTTGTTGAAGTGGAGGTAGCCATACTTAAATATTAAATATGGAAGTCCTCTTCACTTCCTCAAATCTAGTGTGAGAAGGAGAAAGACAGCCCATACGCGCACACTTGCTCGCCTCGCCTTGCCGGGGTGGGGTGCGCAACACCTGCTTGAATGGTCCGTCAAAATTCAATTCCTTGCCTTGCGGGAGCACGGTCTCCTTTTGCAGTTTTAGGACTATATAAACATCCACTATTAATGATAAGTTTCACCCTACAGTTTAATAGATATTTATCTTCATTAATAGATATTTATCTTCATTACTCATAGGTAGTTGGTAATTGTGTAGAGTGAGTTTCATCTTCATGAAACTCACTTTTTTTCTCTCTTCTCTTAAAAACATTGCCACATCATCAAAGGTGTTTATGTAGCAGCTTATTAAATACAAATAAAACTCTCATTAAACTTCCATTGAAACTGGCATGAGTGTTTGCACGTAGTGGATACACAGGTGACGCGATTCTAGAGATGATCGTATCAATTTCATTAAATCAAAGTGTCGGTCAACGGTCAACATGATTTACCTTATTTAATTTACCTTTAATTAATTGGAAGGTCCTAACAATAACTATAAAATATATAAATTATATAGACTCATATTATAATATTGATTGCACCATTAATATTTAAAATGAAACACAACTATTAATCAATGTTGACACTGCATTTAAATAGTTTTAACCTTAAATAGTTTTGACCTTTACAATTTCTAATATTTAAAAACAACACTATAACTATTTAAAAACAAAACTACTTCCTTCGTACTATATAAAATAAAGTTGATTTTAGGCAAGACTTGGATCAAATATTGGGAATATAAATCATGAATAACTTTTAAGTTGATGAGTTTGAAAATGTGAAATACATATTAATAGATTTATCTTGAAAATATTTTCATATATATATATATATATATATATATATATATATATATATATATATATATATATATATATATATATATATGGGGGAAATTATCCTGTACTCCTAGGGAAGCTACTCCCACCAGATGGCAGGCGGACGCGAGCCACGTAGCCTACGGACGATGACGGCGTTTCACGGAGAGGATGCGGGTCGTCTTCTCTTCTAAATTGTTTTGCGGGTTAAATTAAAAAGAGACCCGCTAATAATCTAAAATATATTTAAGATAAGAACCATCTCAAGCAGGTTCCTCTCAGCTCTCGGCTCTCGGCTCTCGCCGCCGCCGCCGCCGCCTCCTCCAACCTTCAGGTCGCACCGCTATTGCCGTCGATGAGTAGGCCGGAGTCCAAGGTCCACCCCTGCTGAGCCGCACCATGCTGGAGTCCGTGCGTCGTCCCGCCGCTCGAGATCCGCCGATGCCGACTGCTTGCATCGTCCCCGGTGCCTGAGATGTGAGATCCCCCCGCGTGCCCGTCTCTGCCGAACAGCTCGCGTTGGTCCACCTTGCGGGTTGTGTCATAGTCTGCATGCATCGCTCCACCAAGTAAGTCCTACAAATCTAGACACTACTGAATCTTTCTGTTGATCGACAGTCGACAATGCACCCTCCAGCAGCGTGGATACTAGCGCCAGCAGCGGCGTCGATGTGGCATGCGTGGATCCCGGCCATGACGACGATGGATCCGGGGTGATGGCAAATCCTACTTGCGTCCTTTAAAAGCGGATCTGTCCTCCCGTGGCAGCGAATCCGGCCTCCTGCGGCACCAGCGGCATCCAGTGGCACGGATCTCCTCCAACCACCAGCCATGGTGGCTCCCCTCCTTGAGCAGGTAGCGGAAGTCATCTCCTACACGCGTGTCCGCCAAGACGCGTGGCCTCATCCACAAGCGACGCCAATGCATCGGCTTGGATATGTTTTTCTTTTCTTTTTGAAATGTCTGGAGCAACACGTTGAATGCCTGGTGCTTCTGGATCCATCTTGACTCCTCTCTAATGGAATTGTCTTTGTGCTTACTGGATCTCCGCCGTGATTTCTCTAATGGAATCAATTTGTTTTTTTCGTTCTTCCTCAAACTCAATCATTTCAATTTGTTGACTTGTCATAATCTCGATTTTTGATTTTTCGTCTTCCCCAAAACTCAATAATTACCTGTTCTATATGATTTTGAAATACCACAAGCAAGTTTTTTCATGGTTTCAGCAACCAATTTCTCACCTGAAAGTTATGTAGTCTGGAGATATAATTACTACTAGTACGTATAACCTTTACTGCTAGTTGCTATCCTGATTTAGGATAAATTGCTTGCTTATTACTACCTGAAACCACATATTAGTACTTGAGTTGGGTAAATTAATTGATTATTTCTACTTGATCTTTATTTTTCAGATTGGAGTATCAAGTATCACTTGATACTGCAGTGGTAGAGTAGAGTATCACTCGATAGTTTTTTCAACATCTAATATCATTTGATTTTTTTAGATTGGAGTAAGTATCACTTCATACTAATGTATCACCTGATACTTTTGTCATATTACAATCTGGCTTCATAGTTTTTACAGACTAGAGTACGTATCACTTCATACTAATGTATCACCTGATACTTTTGTCAGATTACCGTTCATGATTATGCAAGTCTGCTAATATATTTCAGATCTACCACAAACGAGCAATTGATACACCACCTAACATTCTGTCAAGCATGCAGGTCAGTGATGCTAATAAGATGTCGAAGTATTTATCTGAACCCAAATCTTGTGGCCATGATCATCACAAATACACAAGGAGACCAGCTGAAATATACCAGGAATGTAGTTATGTTTGTCTATAGTAATACGCCTACTTGTGTGTACTACTTCATACTCCATTTTAATTTTAATATATTTGCTTCTGGTGAACGTGAACGTGCTCATTTATCCGTATACAAAGTTTCCCATATATGTGTATGTACTCATACTATCGAAAGTATATAGATACTGAATTTAAGATTGTATACTCTTCCAAGATTTTTAATAATTAGTATAAACACAAATGGACATACACGGAGTTGATGTGTATGTACGCGTACACGCTCCTATTGTATATGGATATAGTTCCTAATAAAGGCAAACAGTATAAGCAAGTATGTACAGTATAATAAGCAAGTATATACACATACTACTACACTTACGTATATGGACATACTTCCAAATAAATACAGCTGTAAAAGTAAAAGTATGCAGACATACTTCTGCAATTAGAGGTAGTTGGGTATATGGACATGCTTCTAAAAATTACAGTTGTAGATGTAAAAGTATGCATGGATACTAGTACGAATATGCAAGTAGGGTTAAAGCAAACATCCACCCTGGCACGCATCATACCGGTTCAATTATCCAAACCCACTAGTGTAGGCGTGTAGCTAGCGGGCCGCATAACGCCCGCACCCCACGCAGCGTCTCCCGCATAACGCCCGCACCCCACGCGACGGGTCCCGTTAGCTCACGTGCGAATATTAAACGTATATTACTTGGCAGGAGTAGATATATATATATATAAATATATATATATATATATATATATATATATATATATATATATACTTTTTGATAAATATTTTTATAAAAATAAAAATTTAAAGTTATGTTTTGGAGAACATGTTGTTGTTCAAAACTTCTATTTTGAATATATGGAGGGAGTATATGTTATGGTCACATATTATTGGATATTCATATTAAAATTTATGTTCTTAATTATGTTGGAAATTAATTAGATTTGTCTTTATACAATATATCATTGTAAAAAATAATATTGTTAGTCGTTACTTTTTAACCATCTTCAATAAGTACATAATCATTATCATTTAAATGAATATAACTAGACATTATGAAATAACTTTTTAATATAATTTCATCTAGTAGTATATAATCCACAGATATGCAAATATTGATGGTATTGAATATCAATCATTTTTTAATATGGATTCGTAATTAGATAGAGAAAAAATAATGACAATAGGTTCAAACACACCCATCTAGTATCCATATCATGAATACTACTGATACAATATTTATATTTATTTCAAGAATTTTTTTCGAGTAGCTTATTTCAAGATTTAAGACATGTTCGCTGCACCTCACTACTAAAAAATTGTAGCCATAGCTTGGAGCAATAATAACATTATAGGACATTACTAGTATAATGCCCGTGCTAACGCTAACGAACGGTTTTATCTTTGGGATGCATATGAGAACAATGAATAGCTATTACTTGTAATTGGTATGTACCATGAATAGAATTTGGAGACAATTTATCATGTCCATAAATAATGAAATTATTTCTCATAGTAACCATCTAAGTTACATTGTGCTTAAACCTTAATCGTGTCTTGAAGATATTACGGTAGGTTGCTTAAACATTCGCTTGCACGACTCATCAAAATGTCGGCCAAGAATTTCGTCCTTAGCATTGTTGATAGCTGCATGGCAAACAATAAGTAAGTTATTAAGTTATTAATTTCCTATATGTAGTGTATGGAATATATGAAGAGAATATATATGTTTACAGTGGCGATCGGAGGCGTTTTTACGCCGTCCCACGACTTCATGAAATTGTACACAAGAAAGCCTCCTAAGTTCCTGGTGAAGAGATTGTACATAAATTAAATGACTATTTATAAGTTATGATAAGATGATAAGAAAGATCAAGCATATTATAAGAGATTACCAGTTGTTATTACTTGGAATCTTTGTTACACATGTAGGGTATTTTCGCTCCCATGTAAAAATATTTTCTTTCCATTTAGTATTTTTCATTCCCATGGTAAGACCGAACCTTCTCTCAATATCGGAGATCATGTCCGGAGATGTGGGCAAGGACCTATGTGCACTCATTCTCTATTCCCCTGCATAGTCTCGTTTTTTCTCCAAAATTTTCTGTCTCTTTGAGTCATCCATATTGATGAACCTCTCTCTACTTCTCAGAATAAGGCTGTTGGCACTTGAACTGGATCCTATTTAACAAATTTATCGTGTTAACATAATGTTACAAGGAGCACCAAAAAAACGTAGGTAGCAAGCGGTGAAGATATAATAGTGATGCCGACACACCTGGCTCCAATAGTGTTTGTGCAGTTTGGTTGATTGCACTATGTCCACTCACTTGTTGCCTGATCCTTCTGACATAGTTATCATTTCGATGCAACCATTCCCGAGATTCATTTGGGTCTTGGTTTTCTTGGTCTTGCACCGAGGTTGATGTTCCAGCCTCTCCGATGTTCCCAAATGTGATGGTTGGCATGGAGAGGTTTATGTTCGGTGTTGGTATGCATCCTGCTATAGAAATCATGTTTGGCGATGTCGAACCCATGGTTGGCAAAAGTAATTAGAAAGTAGAAACATATTTTTATGTAGTTGAAATACCACTAAAATTTTCGGATCCTTGGGCGTTATCTTGGTCCAATTGTATTGTAAGACCACTTGTTACGCTCCTTCGCCGGGCTCGAGACTCAACGCCCTTTTATTTCTCTCCTCCCGTTCCTCGATGGTTTTTTGAGCCCTTATCCTCGCGCGGTACTCACGTTGTTTCCTATTCCTTTCGAGCCTCCTGTGTTTGTCTTCGCTGGGAGCTGTTGATATATATTTGTTGTGTTAGTGTGTTAAAGTGCCGAGCAATACATAATTCGTTTAAAATTTGTTGTTCACACATACCAGGGGTGAGTAGGTTTGTGATATCGCTGGGAACCTCCCGGCGTATCCATGTATCAAACTCTGAATCTTTAAACTGAAATGAAACCAAAACATGAACGGATAGTATATTTGCATCGCTGCATGCATGGACATATGAGAAGGTTCAGTCTATATAATTAGCAGGTTCAGTCTATATAATTGAACTCAAATTTGGAGCTAGCCATAGAAGGTTCAGTCTATCAAATTGAACTGAAATGAATTAAATATTAATTAGCAGGGCATGTGCAGGTCACTGAAAGAGACGGCATGCATGGACATATGAGAATTAATTTGAGAATTAATTCAAGTTTGAAACACAAACAATTAATTGTAAAACTTATAGTTAAAAAGCATATTTTTAAAACTAAGGACACATGTACTGACACATGAATGAATTGCAATTCAGATGCAATTCAGATGGCATTTTCTGTTGCCCTGATGGTAGGATTCAAATCATGGAAAATTCCTTCTGAATAATTTCTGATCAATTAATTAAAAGTAGAAGTAGCAGATCACAACAATAAAATCTCGAGGAAATAAATTGGATATCTTAAATCAACTCAAAGTCCAAAAAATTGGAGCTAGCCATAGAAGGTTCAGTCTATATAATTGAACTCAAATGAATTAAATATTAATTAGCAGGGCATGTGCAGGTCACTGAAAGAGACGGTGTTCCAGTCGTGAAGTGTGTTGACGTGTTTTGGATGTACAACAGGATGAATGAAATGATTGTCTTTTTTTTGAGTAATGTGAATGAAATGATTGTCGGCGGCAAGATTATATGGCATCTAACCTGATTAAGTCACAGCAGGGCAGACCGGAACACAACCGCGATCCGTCGATGAGCTGCCGGAGATTTCGTTCCGGCCAACACGATCACGATCCGCCGAGGACGATCCGTCGAGGAGCCGCACGATCCAGCGATCACGTTCCGGCGAGTGAGGGAATTGACGCTGCTGATCCGCGAGCAGCGGCCGGCGCCGTTCACGGCGATCACGTTCCCAGCGATCACGTTCCGGCGAGTGAGGGAATTGACGCTGCTGATCCGCGAGCAGCGGCCGGCACCGTTCACGGCGATCACGTTCCCGTCGGCCGTGGAGGCGCTCGTGTCGTCCTAATCTCATTCAGATTCAGATGACGACCAACGCCAAGTTCCTGGAGGACGCCCCCATCACCTTCCCTGCATGGGCCATGAAGGGTGAGGCCACCGCGGCACTGGCCGGCGGCGCGGAGAACGTGCAGCAGGAAGAGAAGGGCATGCACCGGGGTTCTAGCGCCGTGAAGGATGAGGCCACCGCGGGGTTGTCGAGGGTGGAGGGGAGGATGTGTGACACTTTTGATCTGGGCCGTCCGATGTGAATGAGTAAGGAGAGAGAATGATTGAAATTAAATCTGGACAGTCTATTTTAATTACGTTGGATTCCTGAGTACAATTTCGTGGGTGCATCAAGACGGGGCTCCTCAGCGGGAAACGTTTTTTCGTGTGTGGCTGTAAGAAAGAAAACTTAGTGCATTAGTAGGTTGATGATTACACGGAAGATTACGGAGGGGTGAAGCCATCAGACGATAACACTTCCTTTTTTTTAGTTGTAAGATAACTAACAGCCGAAAAGGTATTTAGTGGACACGATAAATCATGTTTAGACTCGTTATTATTACTACAGACTAGTTGAGTGCCCGTGCGTTGCCACGGATTTTTACAAATGCACATACTCTTATTGTATTTTTTCAGCGAACACATGAAAAAAAAACTATCTATTTGCATCATGGTTTAAATTTTATTTAGGCATGGATAACTGAAACACCTTGTATGGTCAACCATCTTCGGAGCACACATTATAGTTCACTTTAGCTAAGCACCTCCTTGGAAAGTGAGGATTTAAGGTCAACCATCAAAATTAAGTTGTTTAGATTGTGGTGAAGATATCACCTTTGTGAACTAAATACCTGCCAGATGCATCCTCAAACTAATACTCCCTCTGTTCCAAATTATAAGTCGCTTTGACTTTTTTTGGTTCATCTATTTTGCTATGTATCTAGACATATAAATGCACAAGTTTAAAAGCGAAATATGATCCATTTGCATTCCATTGACAAAATTAATGAGCTTGGTACACTCTTTTCTTATTTAAAAGGAAATGTCACAACAAATTAGTGAGTTGTGGAACAACATAGCAGGCAAACTCACATGTTAGCCAACAACACAAACCCCAGATGCAGTGCCAAATCAGAGGTCATTGGCCATCTGACTAAGGTTAAAGAGGTCTCACTTACATAAATCACCAAATTCCAAATGTATTCAATATTGATGCCTCATCCTCAGGTGTTCCTGCCTGAATTGATCCTTCAAACATCTGATGTTTACATAACAAAGAGAGATAATTTATCAAAATTTGAAACACTGAACTGGATTTCTTTCTGTTGTTGGCTTTTTATATGGAACAGAAGTTTACTGACCTCACAGAGGGACGAATCTGACAAAGTAGGCTTGAGTCAAATGCTTTGCTTCTGTACAGCTCTCACGCAGTGTGGAAACCTAAACACACAAAGATCTCATTCCAAAGCATATTTGCCAGTAAAAAATAGTAGAAAAGCTGGACACACTTACTAATGCAATCAGCAATAGCTTCAGCCCCCATGGTTACCAATTTCAGTTCGTCGGGGCTTGTATTGACACCCTTGTCACTCCAAGTCTCACAATTGTCAGTTGTCCTCCACTATCCACAGATTTGTTAAGGGCAGCATTTCCATCCTTTTGGCTATCGAAAACAGTGTTTTGTTTGCCTGCAAGTTCATGTCTGCCAGCTACAGAAAGCAAACAAAAATACTAAGAAACTGAATGCTAAGCAGTTACAATTTCTTAAAAAGTTAAGTGTACCTGAGTTGTCGTTACTCATCAGTGAAAGGCATCCTCCAGAGAAATTGTCCATGAAATACCCAAGAAAGCATAAAGTTGAGAATCTAGTCTGGATACAAAAGGTACAACCTGATCATTGCTCCGATCCGCCTCCACAACCTACAAGCAGGCCGTGGGACATTTCCACCTCTTGCTCCTGAACATGTTCAGGCTTCATCATGACAATACCGACAGGCTGCCAAAATGCAAGCCAAAGAAGCTAAAGAAATGAATAGCGTTAGTAATAATTAACCGAGTTAATCCAAGAAATGTTCAGCATGCAGTTAAGATTTCTGAATTGAGATCGGAGTTAACAATCTTACACTTAAAATTTCATGGAATTAAAGAAATTTGGAACATGATTAGCACTCATTTCACACAGAGGAGATCACCAGTTTCAGAAAATTTGGTACAAGAAAATAATCTACTGATCTTCAGACTTCAAAGAATGTCTGGTTGACTCTACGCACATCTTACAATGATCAGACCAGCACATCAAAGATAGAGGCGGAGACAGAGCCAGTGCTGGGGGGCAGCAGCACTGGTCCTACCGGAAGCCCCAAGTACAGTAATCAACATTATGATCAAAACTAATAAAGACGTGGTGTCCATGAAAATGGAATACTCAGCTCGCTGAAACTACTAAGTACCAATGCCTCATTATTGACATGTATTTCATAAAATGGCAAATTTCAAGCATTATGGTTCAGCTCTAAAGGGATATTTGCAATTAGAGAATGGAACAATGAAGGACTGAGTATTTACAGCTTGTTAGGACTGAATCATAATTCATCTATACTACTTCAAATTTACAGTATTTACAAGTGGCATTATTAATAGTGAAAATACAGTTGGGTACACTATACCACTCGATAGCTGATTACGTATGCTATCATTTAGCTAGTTGGGCCCAGTTAAATAAAAAACAATAATCAAAAGAAATATTTTTAGCAATTTCTTGTCACACTCACACCAAGTTCTTAATATACTGAAATAAAACAGCTTGTAAGGAATTTGCACAACATGTGTTTACTAATCACTCATTCATTGTGTATAAATTAAGGTGTAAAACTAATCACTCAACCCTGTTTACTCTGCATCATGCATGTGTAAGAAAAAAGTAAGGTGGGGTCCCTGAAATTACAAGTATTGGCAATGAAACAATTAGAATAGCAAGGTTTCCAAATTCAATATATATCTGTCAAAATCCATCATCAGTCATCCACTGTATTCATCCCTAAAGGGCAAAGAGCAAGTCATCAGAAATCAAATACTTACTCATCTTGTAACATTTCAAGTGCATCCAGCAAGTTTCATTTCCTTGAATACTTCAGATACCTATTGAAGCCAAGAATAGAATTATTTCAAACTTCAGACCAAAAGTACATACACTATGATTAGATAATTTAATATTTTACCACCCAAATCAACAACAATGAGGCGGATCCCCTAGTGCCTCAACTCGCCAACGCCAAGCACTCACCAATCACCACGAATTATTGCTGTGGCACAACTTCTCAGGCTGGTGCAGCGTTAAGGACCACGGCACAGAAGAAGAACCACAGCAGGGGAAGGAGGCAGAGGCAAAGGGGAATCTGCACCTCACACCTGGTGGTGGTGGCGCACGGGTAGGACGAGGAGCAGGCATAAGAGGCTGCTCTGTACACCGGCCCCTGGGTCGGCAGCACTGCCGAGCGGCGTGGAGGGGCCGACTGACTCGATCTCGTGCCAGCGTTGGATGAGCGACGAGGCCCGGAGCCCCGCGGGCGGGGGCTCGAAGGGTGCTGGGACGGCCCCGGAAGATGGCGGCGCGTGGCGGACGCAAGCTCGGACAACTCGACGTCCCTAGTGCCGGCGCGGCAATGGCCGTGACAGCGGCAACTCTGGCCGCCCAGCGGTCGAGGATTTGGCGGTGGCGACTGGGCCTAGACTCGTTCGCGGAGGAGGAGGAGCGGTATGGAAGCGAACGGGGCGGTGGCGCGATGGGGCAGAGTGAAGGTGCGGTTGGGGCGGCGGCTGGAGAGGGGCGGGAGGCATCAGACGGGAACAGATTAGGCAGAAGAATCCACCCCTCCGGACGTGGGCCGCCACGGTCAAAAGTCCGCGCCCCGTCTATCCTCTGCACTCGACAGGCCCGATCCGCAGACCCACGTGACTGGAAACGTTCCCAGCCCGGCAGCCCCGCCCCCCTGTCCCACTCTCCCGTTTCCTCCTCTCCTCGGTTTCTCTCCGCTCGCCCCGCGGTTCCCGCTTCCTACAGCCCCCCGGTCGCCTCGGGTCGGCCTCTTCCCACTCCGCCGCCGCTCCGCTCTCCCGTTTCCTTCACTCTCCTTCTGCAGTCCTGCACACCAGTCAAACCCTGCTCGGAAGCAAACGGATTTCGGATCCGCGGCTTTAGCACTCGCGTACGCCCCCGCTTCCTTGCTCCTCCCTCCATCCCGCCCTCTGCTCCCTTCTCCATTAATCTCCGCTTGTTGTATTCCTCGTCCATCTAATTTTGTTTTTCGTCCGTTTGTTGAATCGCGCAGCTCGTGGACTTCGGGGGTGCAGTTTGGGGTGCGTTGCTCCGGCGTTCTTCGTCAGGTTGGTGTGCTTGAACTTTTTTTGGGGGGGAGGAGTGGCGTGGAATGGGGTCATTTGCTTTGATTTTTTTTTCTTCTTCTTCCTCGGATTGCTGCGGATGTAGTTTAGTTAGGGGTCTCTGTTCCCCTAGAGCCATAGGGTTTATGTTCGTGCTCTCGGTGTACCCTGTGGACGAGACCGTATGCTTAGCGTTCGTGTGTGAGGTGATGGTGTGCTGTCGATTATGAGCGGCTGATCTGGGCGTTGTAATGATGTAACCTGTTGGGGTTGGGGGATTTTGTCGAGACACGAGAGGTGTGTGGGAGAATGTTTCAATCATTCAATGGAGACACAACTCATGTTGGGAGTGCTTGTGCCGTTGTGCGTTCCTAGTCTGTTTCTATCAGTAAAATGTTCCCACCTGCATGCATATGGATCATGCATATCATGCCATGGTTCCTGTGTTCTTCTCTGGTAAGATAATAATACTTGTTATGGCCCCTTTTATGCATGATCCATCATCTAGTTACATATTGGATCGAGTGCATTATTTAAGGTGAGTACTGAGTAGTTTGGTGGTAATTGTGATGAACCAGGGTTTGGTGGCTCCACACCTATTGTTCAATATGGCATGTTCAAATTTCAACATTTGTGTGCATTTTTTCTGTGTATAGTTGCTGCAGTTGAAATGTGTGGTGTGATATCTGAGTGGTCTTTCTAAGGCTGTTCTGTTCAGAACTTGCCCAAGAGTCCTTGCTGCTTCTGAGGATTGATTGAGTTTTTACCATGTAGCACACAATCTTTGAGCTGTGAACATTCAACATTGCACAAATTCTTACAGGATAGGGCATGATTAATCTGCATCTTTTGATATTCGAAAATGATCTGTGGTTTTGTATGTGCCGCTAAAACTGATGATGAACTTTCTCTTACACACTTAAGTTGCTGATTTGTACAAGATACTGACTGCATTGGATTGCAAAATGGCATGGGACCTAAATTAGGAAGGATGGCTTCCCATATGTTGGTTTTATTTTTATACCATTTTTTAATATATATGTTGGTATTCCTGTGAAATGCCAACATCCCTAATTGCGTAAAGTTTCAGTGGTAGGGTAGCATAGTCCTCAATATCTTCTCATACTACTTGAGATGTGTTCATTACGTTGTCATATTGCTTATTAACAATTTATTTCATGACTTGATTGCACAGGTGCCCATCTGAAGGCTGTTTTGTATCATGGATAGTACAGACAAGGATGACAAAACAATTGCTGTCACAGAAGAGTCTTCTAATCCTGCACAAAACTGTGAAGATGAAGGGGATTTGTCAAGGAAAACAGAAATGTTAAATGTAGAAGAAGGACCAAGTTCCTCGAATGACAAATTAAACAATGAATCAGAAGTGCAGATCCAAGAGGGAGATGATGATTCAGAAAAGGGCTTAAATGGACAAATGAATGAAAGGACAGGCTCAGATGTCATGGAATGTGCAAGCTCATATGAGATCACAAAAGAAATCCTTGCTGAAGAAAAATCTGAAGAGCCAGTGTTTGATGGAACTGAGGTTCCTGAGTTAGAAGAAATGAGGCTTTCTTCCAATCAATCTGTGGAACTTGACTCAGAGGCTCAGGGGTCTGTACTCAATGACCGAGCTGTTGCAATAAAAAATTTCGTTAAAGAAAAGGGTGCAATTGCTGTTTCAACATTTATGCGGCGCCTTTCTGGTAAAAAGGATGAGAATGAATTTAAGGTTGAAGCTGACAAGACTGTTGGTTCAGAATGCATGGACTGCGAGAAGACTGGGATAGATGCTGAATCCAAGCCTAAAGAGGTGCAGCAGAAATCTGAGGAAAGGAATGCTTGGAACCCACTGAACTTCATTAAAATTGGCCGAGATTTTGATACTTCTGTGACTGGGGAAGCATTGAATGAAAATGTGCCTGGTTTGTTGGAGCCACCAACATTGAAGGGTAGGATAATAATATACACAAAACTGGGGTGTGAAGATTGCAAAATGGTTCGTCTATTTTTGCATCAGAAGAGGCTCAAGTATGTTGAGATTAACATTGACATCTTCCCTGGTAGAAAGTTGGAATTGGAGAAGAATACTGGATCATCCACTGTACCAAAAGTGTACTTTAATGACCTACTTATTGGAGGGTTAACTGAGTTGAAGAAAATGGAAGATTGTGGCATACTTGATGAGAATATCAGTGTTCTGTTCAGTGAAGAACCCTCATCTTCTGCTCCATTGCCCCCCTTACCTGGAGAAGATGATGAATCAGGAAGTGGGAAGATTGATGAGCTGGCAACCATTGTCGGAAAAATGAGAGAGTCGATCACTCCTAAGGATAGGTTCTATAAGATGAGAAGATTTAGTAACTGCTTTCTTGGTAGTGAAGCTGTGGATTTCATATCAGAAGATCAATATTTGGAGAGAGATGAGGTAAAGCATCTATGCTGCAGGTTAAAATTACTCTTTTACTTAAGCCATGTTACGCCTTACAACAAGGCTTTTGAACAACATTATTCTTGATTTCTCTAACTTTGGTGCTAGTTTTTATTTAGCTATAGATGGAAAAATTACATGTTTTATGCCATTATGTTGTGCAAGGATATTTCATTTAATCGAGCATGTTTTTGCCTTGTATTGGAAATTGCATGGCTACCACTTTTTTCATAGATTCCTGTTATCCATGTAGGCAGTGGAATTTGGAAGGAAGCTTGCAAGAAAATACTTCTTTCGTCATGTTCTAGAGTAAGCTTTGAAATTAGCATTTCTATTATATCCATCTGCACTGCTTGACAATTTGGGTTGTTAATATTGATACACTTGGTGACACTGCAGTGAAAATGTCTTTGAAGATGGAAACCACCTATATCGTTTCCTGGATCATGATCCCATAGTTATGACTCAATGCTACAACATCCCTAGGGGCATCATGGATGTTGCACCGAAGCCCATTGCTGAAGTGGCATCAAGGCTGAGGTTGTTATCCCGTGGCATATTTGAAGCTTATGTATCAGCAGATGGTAGACATGTTGACTACATTAGCATCCAAGGTTCTGAGGAATTTAAAAGGTTAGTGCTTAGCCTCATAGACTTGATTAATATGCAGAAGTTAAAGTATGCTGCATAGCCGCTGTCTTGTTTACCTTCATATACTAGTACTCCCTCCGTATCGTTTTTACTAGACGTCCTGGCTTCGAGTCAGTTTGCACGAAAAGAAGACGTCGATGGATCAGGCCTTGCATTTGGACGCGAATACCCCTAGCAGCCAGGCACGCGCCGCCGGTTCGTTCACATGGCCGCCGGTTCGCATGCTCTCGTCATTAACTGCGGAGCCCTCGAGTGAAGAGATCGCCCCGCAGCCCCGCACGCCATGCAAAAATTGTGGCCAGTACGTAAAAAATTCCACGGCCACCAGGTATCGAACCGTCGACCTCTGGCCTCGGGGTGTGGAGTGTTGGCCAGCTGAGCTACGATTGATTATTGTACAAGTAGCACCGCGCGCTGCATTTAATAAGGGCAAGACAGGAAAACTAACCCCTAATTAATCACCCTTTGGTAATCGTACTCATGTCCTAAACGTCTTCTAATTAGGATACGGAGGGAGTATACTACAACGATAATGTTTTGTTGGTTGTTCTGGCTACTTCTGACAGGTTGAGTTAATACATATGTTTAGGTCTATAGGTTCATAATGTAATGGGTATGTTGTTTGAGGTTGTCTCTTTATATGTTATGCTGTATATACATAAATAGGAAATTTCTTTTGAGCACATATTACTGAGTTTTTTTTTTTGTTTGGGGTCCACAGTTGTGATGATGTTTTTTTTGTTTGGGGTCCACAGTTGTGATGATGGGTGCTTTGCACTAACTCTCATTTCTCCTACATAGATATATTAGAACAGTTGAGGAGCTCCAGCGGGTGGAAATTGATGATTTATCACGTGAAGAAAAGCTTGCTTTCTTCATAAATCTCTACAACATGATGGCTATCCATGCATTAGTGACATGTGGCCATCCTGCTGGACCACTGGACAGAAGAAACTTTTTTGGAGATTTTAAGTATGTCATTGGTGGATGTGCTTATTCACTGTCAGCGATCCAAAATGGCATTCTACGTGGCAACCAAAGGCCACCATACAACATTGCCAAACCTTTTGGGCAGAAAGACCAAAGATCCAAGGTGAAGATATCAGATCCCATTCAAAAAGCTAAACATAGCTCTCTGTTTGCACTTCCTTTTTCCTCGGAGTAGCATTGATGCCTGGAATCCTCTTTGTTTTTCTTGTTGTATGTGTCAATTTTTTTTGTTCCATGAAAATTTCTCATTTCTACCCTTGCCATAAAATAGATGTTCAGAAATTTACTTGAACTGTGATATTGTTGGAATTCACATTTCTTTCACGATTGGACATATTTTCAACCTACAGTTTTTCTTAGATAGGGAAGTTTAAGCGAAATCGTTCGATATGTGAACTGTGCAAAGAACAAAAAAAATGTCCTATCCAAAACAAAGAACCTCTCTTTCTCTTGCAATGATAGACATCTTTTAGTTTTCACGTGATTTGACACCCTACAAAAGTTCAGTAACCCACTACTAGTTGATATAATTTCATAGTGATGCAATGTGATGCTGGTTGTTTGTTTGCTGATTTCCATCTAAAAAGTTGTAGTAGTTGATTGCAGAAGCAGGTAGAAGGAATATAGATAGCCGATCAAAGGAACCATTGTATCCTTAGTAAATAGTAATTAGTATATTCCTTTTTGTGTCTCTGGAGGTTCAGCAGGACAGCAGGTATAATAAATTTGAAGCCAGAAAGCTGTCCAAATGATTTGGTAGAAATTTGACAAAGATATTTTGCGAGATAGGTTGTTGTGTATCATCATATCATCTACATGTGTGATTTTTTTGGTGAATTTAGACGTCTTTTTTACCGTGGTTTGCACGGGTTTTCACGAGAAGTTAGTTTGCACTAGATATGTTCCCAAACATATTTGTCATAGAAATTGTCTGCTCACACTCCCACAATAGAGGTGGTTGTATCCACTGGAGGCCTAGAACTTTACCAACTTGCCTAAACAGGGATACATAGCCACAAGCCCACAATCCTTGCTACATTATAGCAGAACTACACTGCTGATATATTTCAGCACTAATTACTGAGTCCTACATGCTGGCTAGGAATTAGCTAGATTTGTGATGAAAAAAATATGTTCACTGTAGTTTCTTCATTGTAATTGCAGGTGGCCCTTCCATACCATGAACCTCTTGTTCACTTTGCCTTGGTATGTGGCACCAAATCTGGACCTGCACTTAGGTGTTACTCGCCAGGAGACATCGATAAAGAATTGATGGAAGCTGCACGTGATTTCCTAAGGAATGGAGGCCTGATTGTTGATCCTGAAGGCAAAATTGCATCTGCAAGCAAGATTTTGAAATGGTAAGACGATTGTTGTTCTTGCTTACTTATAGTATAGTGCTTTCACTTTGGTAGTGCGCCATACTAAACTTGGAAAATCAAATGCTTTGATGTGTCCAATTTTATTGATAACTTAAGATACAAGTGTCCACACCTATACAGCTACAGAAATATAGGCAAACAAAGAAATATATAGAAACTAGTGAAAGAGAATCGAGAACACCTCTATATGTTTTACTGAGACCGTTAGTTCCCATTCCCAATGATGAGTAGGTTCTATGTGCTGATTTCATTGTGGGGGCACTTTACTGAGAAGATTGGCAAGATTTAAACCAGTAGGTGTGGGTGTCTCTGGCAGTCTAGCCTGTAGCTGCCATAGTGGGAAATTAAAGAGTAGTGGGGCTAGAAGAGAGATACTAAACGTGTTGAGAAATGGCAATCAGAAGGGTGTAGAATAGCTTCTTTCTTGCTTTCCTTAATCTATCGCATAGCAGACTCTTTCAAGCTGGACTCAGCGTCTTTCCAAATCTATAGAGTTTGTCTCTCCTAACCTATTTGGATTCTGGCCTCACCGGATTCTCCTCTGTTCCAAGCAGAGTGCAGCTATTTTCAGGATGCAACCACAGGTATTATGGGTGGAACTTTGCAAGGGCCAACAAATTAAAGGGGATGTAGTTCAAAAGGTGCACTGAACATCTTCCATGTGATGAACCAGCAAATCTATTTGAGTTTGAAAACGAAAAACATACACATTTGTTACCGGATGGACATAAATGGGTTATTTTTTTTTTTTTTTTGAACGGGAAATACAGCAGGGGAGGGCCCACTGTAAACTTTTTATTAAACAAAAGGAACACAAACAACTCTACAAGAAGAAACAAAAAGGGAAGTATGCCCGAGGTGGGCAGCAGAGCTAAACTAGAGCAGCTGTACAAGAAAGGAAGACAAAGCGCTTAACAGAACTGGATCTATGGGCTTGAAGTCTAACTTCATAGAAGGAGCTTTTCCAAGAATCAAAGGATGGCCAGCCTTTGTAAAAAAGTGGGTTATTTTATTGGGCAGAGAATCTGCAAGCTGCAAACAATCATTTAGTAGCTTTACCTGATATGCAGTATCGTGAAATTGGGCAAGTTGGTAATAAATTTGTAGGAAACTTCGAGTGGCATTTCTGCGGTTTAATGGTGGCAGGCTTGAAGTAATGGTTATAAATTTCAAAATTTGCAGTTGCCCCAAATTTATTTAGAAAGTCCATTTTACTACGCTAAACAAAAGCAAGATGGCTTGACATATTCTGTGAAACTATTTCAATTAGTCCACTCTGCATAAATTCAAATTTTGTAGGGTGACAGAGAACATTGTAACTTACGTTACAAAATACAATAAGAATTTTTCATGGTTATATCCATGTTCTGCTATTTAGTTACAGTTGATGTCTTGATATGATATAGCTAATGCTTTGATGATTAGTTTCTCAGATAGATATCATGTTCTGCATGACAGGTATAGCTCAGATTTTGGTAAGAACGAAACGGAAGTGCTGAAGCATGCTGCAAATTATCTTGAGCCTGCACAGTCAGAGCAGCTCTTGGAACTGCTCGCCAACACTCAACTGAAAGTCATGTACCAACACTACGATTGGAGCATCAACATCTAGACATATCGTGATGTCTATCCATATGTTTTTGTCACATTCCATACCTATTTACACAAGGTTCCGCGGATTGGAATTCTCTTTCTGAAGCAGGACGCATGTCTGACAGGATGGTTCTTATCATTTTACCTGAATTCCGTTCATTCTAAATGAGAATCATCGATGCCATCTTCACTATTGGTCCTATTGGCTTATTTGCTGCCAGCAGGTTAATGCTGTGTTTCTACAATGTCCTAATTCTTGGTAGGCCGCATGAGTTGCGTCCTGCCGTAAATATGGACAAACAATGAAGTTGATGAAATTTAGGTGGGCGCTATGTGAGTCATAGGTGCTCATAAAGGACCATCATACATTCACACATTTAGGGTCGCTAGAAGCTTGGTGCATGGATACAGTAGAATATGTTAGTTGTGTTTCTTCATCCGTACCAATTAATGTGTTAGGGATCTTGTTGGGGTACATGGACAATACTGCATAATAATGAGGTGCGGTCCTCTAATATTTTGTATCCACAGAAGGTTTTGTTCGCTTGAACTAGGTTTGGCTTGTTTCAGCTTATTCTCTCTCACATAATCAGCTGAAACCAGCCAAATGCCTAATCCTCGGTGCTCTGCATGAATTGCATTCAATCTAAATGTGGACAGAGAACAGACTGATGGAAATTATGTGTTGTGATCTTAGTTTTGATCCTTATTGAAATGTCCTAATTCTTGGTGGCCCGCATGAGTATATATGGACAAACAATAAATGTGGTCAAATGAGCATTATGTAAGTCGTAGATGCTCATAGGACCATCGCGCATACAGTAGCAAGGATATGATAGAACACGAGGGTTGGGTTTCACCACTAAAGTGAGCTAAGTGGCTGTTTTTGAAAAGAAAACCGCCCTCACAAATATATAGTTAGAGGCGAATTTCTACGCGGACTTCACGTATGTCTGTAGAAGCGGCTACAAAGCCTTGGCACGCGCCTTGCAATTGCATCCTTGAGGGGTGAATGCAAATATGATGAAATAACAATCTAATTGACTTTGACAATTAGTTGTACAAATCTCATATAGGTACAACACTTGGATCTGCACAAGCCATAGAATAGTATACCGATACTCCGTGCAGCAATGTCCTTGGAATGATATTTCGAGAAAATGTTCGACCTCTTGATTATGGTCACATTTCTAATCTACTTCGTGTCAAGACAAAGAGCTGTCTGAATACCAAAACCAAAAAGCATCTTTCTTCGGGTGCCGCTTTTCCACCGTAGCCTGCCTGGCAAGGTACATGGAAAAGTGTTCATAGTCAGCCTTCCTGAAATTTGAAAACAAATATTGCCTACTGCCCGATATTAACCTTAACAAAATCTATGATGCTGTTCGATAAGACTTATAAGCTGGCTTATAAGTCGAAATAGCTGATTTTTATGAGAGAAAAACTCTATACAAAAAACCAAAACAATGTATAAGTAGCTGAAGCACAAAACCTACTAGTCTAGCACAAGTGTTGCACTGCTCTGCTTGCTTAGTTATTTCGCAGCGTCCAGAGATCACTAATGAGTAATGAGTCCTCATCTCTGTTCTTTTTTTTTTTTGAACTAATCGTCTCCAAAATTGCTTTGGCAGTTTTCATGCTAGGTGCCAAATTCTGTAATATGTCTCATGCATCTCACAAGATATATGAAGTTCAAACTTTATTGCGCAAGTTAATAACCTACTAGTAAACTGCAACAACAATCACTTTGTCTCTTATACATACATGCCGAATATACTTTTGATTCACTTTGTTTTTTTAGTTCAAGCACGCAGCAAATTGAATATCAATATTCTAAAATTACTTGAGTCATCTCGAATACTAATGTTCTGAAATTGCATATTGAATACTAATCTTCTTAGACTACTCGAGCATCTCGAACTCGAATACTAATCTTTTGAAATTGCTCACAAGAAGACACTCAATGCCAACAAACTAATGAAAGGTAACTGGCCAAATGACCTTATTTGCAAACTATGCAGAGTGGATCTAGAAACGTCAACCCATCTATGCAAATATTGCCCCTTCTCAAAGCATATCTGGTCCTTTTTAAAAAACGGTGGCTAGACCAGTAGCAACGACCGGATCCCTACATAGTTACTAGCGCAAGTGTCGCTTGAAGTTTGATAGAAGACAACAGAGAAAAATAGAAGGCATCATGATCTATTTCTGGTGGAATGTTTGGAAGGCACGTAATAGAAGAACTTTCCAACAAAATTATTTGCAACCAATCTAAGTTGCGCTTCTGTGCAAGGATGATATTCAACAATACTAAATGGCAACACGACCTACCACTAACAATGACTAGCAACAAAAGATGGGTTAGTGTAGTTCTGTATTTAACACCGCTCTTGTTAGTTGAGTCGAGTAGTTTTCTGGTTGCGGGCTGCGTGCCATAGTAGCTGAGAGCGTATTCTCCACATAATTTGTTATAATTATGTTTTTTTCTCCTTTACTCGTCTGATAAAAATTCGGCAAAGCTTTCGCCGCCTTTTAAAAAAAAAAAAAAACCGCTCGCGAGGTCTGGAGCATGGCACCGCTGTAGGTGCAGGCAGATCCCCATTATCGTCAAGCCCAGAGCCACGCATGGACTAGAGAGCTTCCCACCTGTGGCGGTAGCGTACACAAGAACCATCCCTTTCACCCAGTGAACGGTGGATGGTGGCACGAGCACACCTCGATGGTGGCGATGCGCCTTTCTGCATAGCGAGGGTTGGGATTTAGGGCTGGAGTGGTTTGACTTATAGGACATAAAATCCCTAGGACTGGAATGAGGGAGTAAGTACTATGTCCATTAATTAATTTACTATATGTACATTAATTTTTGTTTAACTCCTTCATCAATTTAAATAATCAGAGCACAAGGAGAATAATGAGAATGAACGTCACAAAAAGGCTAAAATAAAAACAGCTTGGCAGGAGCCAATAGTGTTATCTGTCAAGATCCATTCACAACACTAACAATAGCTTTGAAATGCTGCATTCTAGAAATACATACATAATAAAAAGTAGAAGGAAACTATAAGATCAAATGTCACTGTAAAAGAGCTCTTGGATAGAACGTAAGAAAAACACATGAATTCGAAGACTGACACAAAGGTTCATCAACATAAATGGTATAATTTCTCTCGGAGACAAAAACAATTCAGAGGGCTTCATAGGGAATCCGTAAAAAAAACTGTAGGATTAGTAAGAACTCAATCCATTGATCCAAAAGGGTTTCATAGGGAAATTTCCTATATAAGTATAATTATTAGAATTCTCTATTTTTTATTTTTTTCTATTGTAATTCTTTCGAATTTCGCTATTTCCCTTTGTTGCAAAGAAGGCCTACGACCTCACCTGCCACTGAAACAGGAGGCCCTGCTCCAAAGTTGGCGAGCTCGCCTGTGGAGACAATGCCCAGAGGGTCCAACAATAGTCAAAACAAGTATTGGTGTATTACTGGTCATGATTCACTTTTATCGTCCCATGCCAAACCCCAGCATTCCTTACCACTTTTATGACAAGAATAGCCAATCAACATTTTTCCTATTACAAAACACATATACTGATATACGCAACCGAGCTACGAAAAAGAATCGTCTTCCAGGTACTATGCAGCAACTCACTTCTGGTATCACTATCTCTACACATTACACGACAGCAAACATCCAATTCCTTGACTCCACACCGTTTTAAGGGTTTTACCAGGACCCCGTGAACTATCCTTCCTGCACAGTCGAACACGATCACAGGCATCAAATTCTCAAGCCAGATGTGACTGGCCGTAACACCATCTCTAGGCTTAGGCTGTGAAGAATAGATGCAAGAATCAATTGTTAAATGAACTTGCGATCCCAGTGGACACTGATATACACATTGCTACTTGCATCAACGTCACAATATCGTGCATCCACATCTGTTCGGCTTCGGGGAGTTTGACTGTTGCTTCTCTGAAAAAGGGAGGTAGAACATTTTAAGAATCTTTTTTAAGCAGGATCATTTCAAAATGTATGGCATGGAATTAACACAGATCGATGCAATTAGACAATGTATGCATGCATGCAAGCATATATATGTATGTATGTATGCCAGTGAGGTTGCCCTTGTGACAACTAGAAATAGGCAAGAAAAAATAAACACACCAGTATAGATTCAAGACCGATCAGCAGGTATTGCTAAGCTAAGCTAACACGCCTTCATATAATGGACAAACAAATCAATTAGCTGAAAAAATGACAAGAAACTCATGGAAGCATAATGAGAAGACTGGTCAACAGCTCAACGCAAGCAGTTTTGTCAAACTTCTGTTACGCCTTCCCTGTCAACCCAGCTCCATACCAGATCTGATTTGACTACAGTTTTGACTAGGCAAGTTTTTGACTAGTAATCTATTCTTTCTATTTGGGGGTGAGAGCAAAACATAGCTCAGCAGGAGCATTTAACTAATTGTATCTAGAAGGTGATGGTCAAAATTTCAATTACACTGACACAAGAAATTTGAACCTCTGGAGCTTAGGACAGGGAGATCATCAAACAGATTAGGAAAATAACTTGAACAATTTTGAGGAAAAAAGAATATTACCACTTTTGTTAGACTGGGGAGGCCGCACAACAACATGCATTGTAATCGCACTTCCAGGAACTTCTCCAACTGGGACTCGAGATTCAGCGAGAGTTTTGCTATTCTCCAGTATCCTTCCAGCATTGATGAGCTTCACATCATTGACAGTTTTTGGAACTATTTCTTTATCTGTGAACATATGGAAAATAGTATCAACACAGATATAGTTCACAAAGGTTCTGGAGGACTGAAATATGCTAGTAGCTCCACAAAACTATTCTGAGGAAATGCCAAAAAATGAAGTGTTTGAAAATATTAATGACAGACAATAAGGTGACAAAAAAAGAATGTTAACTCCCAGCTCTGGACAGATTATCATTCATCACAATTTAAAAAGGAAACTCCCTGAAATATGGTTGATTGTGTTATGAGTGTTTCCTTATTGCTGTCAACTTTTCGTAGTCATTAATCACTCACTAATAAGACCTGAAGCTTCTTGCCACCTCTCAATTCTCTCAGTTTAAGCCCACTAGAATTTGTGAAGTTCACCAAACATAAACAGCAGCTCAGTTTCACAAAATCAATAGTGTTTACTTGTGGAACTATCACACAGATATGGTAGAAAAAGCTCATACTGCATATAGTGTCCTTTTTCTAGTACTTTCATGTGACCACATGTTGAATGTGATCCTGTCCCATGTAGATGCTCAGATGCACTCCGTGTTTACAGTTACAAGTTTAACCCAGTCATATCTGTCTTAATAACCAACAAAAGCAATCTGACCGCTAACTTCAACAAAATACTACTAATTGGAGAAACCCCTAGTTGTTCAGAATTCAGGAAAAAAATAACTTGATGAGGTAAGAAGACTAGCAGTCACACTGAGCCACAGAATCTAAGGAAATGGTCCTGCCATCATTGTTTGCGAAGGACCAATACCAAATATGCACTCAAGAGTTCTGTCAGGTAGCGAAATTACCTGAAATTCTCTGACCATCCCTATACACCATGCAATAAAAAAGGACACCAAACACAGGCATATCTATCCATCTCGAATACAGATTTTCTACATCTAAACTCTGGCATGGAAGGTAGCAGTGTTGCTACTACAGCTAAGAGGTCCTTTAAAAAAAACATCACCTGGACAAGGGTCTGAATAACCAACTACCGCACGAACAGAACAGACAGCCCGCGTAACTGAATTCATCCTACAACTATCACGCATCCCATTCCATACAGCAACATGGCCAGCGGGTCTTGGACTGCAAGCAAATCGCAGCACGAAAACTAACAGCTCCAACCCCAAAACCCACAAGAACCATGGTCCGAAATGGCGTTTCTTGTTCCCGAACGGCCAAACGGGTAAAGGCAGGACAGCAGAACAAGCAACCTCCCGATTTCCCTAAACAGCAAGCATCAAGATAGCAAAGCTGTATATATACGCAACCGCAACTGAAGCGAGCGCAGAGTAGAGAGAGAAGAAAGAGGGGGCAGACGCAGAGCAGTCGACGGGTCTCCTCACCCTGCGGCCACCGGGAGAGGACGAACTCCTTGAGCGCGGCGACGGTGGTGTTGGGGTCGTACTTGCTGGGCCCGATGTCGGTGCCGTCGAACAGCCGGAACTTCACCTCGATCGGCTCCTTCCCGCCGGCCATCTCCACGGGCCGGTCGGATCGCGGGCGCCTTCCACCCCCACCAACCCCTCCTCCTCCCAAGATCCCAACAGGCAACAGGAGCGACGGCCGGGGCAGGGGAGGGAATCCGCAGCGGAATTCAGGGGGGAGGAAAGTGCTGCCAGAAATCCGAGCAGGGAAGGGAAGCACCGATGCGGATCCCACGGAGGATCCGATCTTCTGCGCGAGGATTTAGAATTG